>JBBPOI010000013.1:0-57191 GCA_038091355.1 Phylloboletellus chloephorus | reverse complement strand
AGAGCGACGGAGTGTGCGCGGGCGAGGGGGAGGGGGAGGGGGAGGAGGAGGAGGAGGAGGGGGAGGAAGAGAAGGCAGAGGATGGGACGCATCGTCCATGAGCAAAGAAAAGGGAATGTGGGCCGACACCGCATCCTCATCATGCCAGACATCCCCGTCGGCTCGCAGATTTTCGACTTTGCGTTCCATCCGACCCACACGACCGTCTACGCAGCCCTCCTCGATGGCTCGGTGGAGGCCCTCCGATATGACGAGCGCGGCCAGCACGAGCACGCTTTCTCACTCAGGCCCTCGAGGCGCTCCTGTCGTTGTCTGGCCACGGACGGAGACGGCGCTCGTCTCTTCGCTGCAGGCAGGGCAAAGGCCATCTTGCACGTCTCCTCCGTCCCTGCTCGCAGCCAACTCTGACATGTCTGCCTAGTACCATCGACACATCCACGGGAACAGTGTCTGACACTCGCAGAGACGCGCACGCGTAAGTACCCCACCTTTCCCGAATCACCTCTTGACGTCGCCAGTGGCGTAGCGCACCTGTTAATCGGATGAAACACCTCCTCCCCAACATGTTTTGCACTGGCGATGACGACGGCATCATCAAGGTTTGTCTCGTTCCGCGTGGGCCACACCGACATCCATGTTCACGCCGCCCCAGCTCTGGGACCCGCGAAGACCACAGGAGATACGTCAATATACCCACCACTTTGATTTTATCACCGACTTTTTATGGCTTGTCGACAAAAAGCAACTTGTATCCACTAGGTAGTTACCAACCCAACTCAACTGGCCATCTCCTTATTCTTCTCCCAACGCAAAGCGCAGACGGCACACTGTCAGTGATTGATGTACGTGGAAAGAATTCGGAGCCGCTCGCGCAGTCCGAGGATCAGGAGGACGAATTGTTGTCCATCGTTCCTATAAGAAAGTAAGTGCATTCTTTCCTCGCTTGTGCATCGACATCTGGACTTCCCTCCTTTGTCTTATAGCGGGACAAAGGTCGTCGTCGGCACTCAACTGGGAATCTTGTCGATATTCAACCGTAGCCAGGGATGGGGTGACTGTGTTGACAGAGTTCCCGGGTAACTCTAGACTGGAAATCTATCCCACATTTCTCATCCAACGTTGCATAGACACTCCCAGTCCGTTGATGCGCTTTGTGCAATACCGTCATCATATCCCTCCTCCCACTCTACCATTCTTACAGGTTCATCAGACGGTCTTCTACGGGCCGTACAGCTATTTCCTACCAAACTCATCGGTGTTATTGCCGATCATGGGTCGTTTCCCATCGAAAGGATCGCAGTCGACCAAAACGGCGAAGGGAGATGGGTCGGCAGCGCGGGACACGAAAATGCGCTCAAGATGACAGATCTCAAAGACGTTTTTGAGGACGAGGATAAAGATCGCGACCAAGACGTCGATGCGCCCGCAGACGACGCCCATCCAGATGAGAAGGAAGCTGATGAAGACCAGGCACTCTCCGACACCACGCAAGAAGCCTTGGAAGTTGAGCCAGGGGATGAATCACAGGACTCCGGTTCTGATGCGCCCAGGGAGAAAAAGAGGAAAAGAAAGGGAAAGGAGGAAAAAGATCCATTGGCGGGAAAGAAGAAAAAGGGGCGAAATGAGATTGATGCCGATCCCTCCTTTTTCTCTGGCTTATAGGATTGCAATGTACGTGTTGCTCGTTCCTTGGTTGATTTTAGCCCAAGAACTCTGAACAGCAGATAAAAATTTGCCCCCCTCTCCCAGCAGTCGGCATCACATATAGCGGCTATCCATTCAAAAAGAAACTGCGCGTCTTTTCACTGAATGCTCCCAATCTTGACTGCCGTCGACTCCAAAGGTCTCTGTATGCCGAGGTTCCGTGTGGCTTCAGCTGAGTGTCATATATCCACTTCGCTCCTGTATCAGAGCGAAAGATGTCCGTACTGTGTATCGGAGCTCCGACAATCTAGTCATGAGTCTCCTTGTCCGTGTTGAAGACTTTCCTCGCGTGCTTAGCTCTCCGTGAAGATGATGATCAGTCACTGCCGACGACAATTCTCATCTCCGTCATCCGTCTTGGCAAGGTCACTTTCTGATGCGTGCCTCTCGGTCAGACGTTCGGGTTCGTGTAGATAGGCATCTGGTAGAATACTTCCGCTGCAGCAATGCAGATAAAAGCCATTCTTCGCGACAAAAAAATGCGTGCGTCGCTCACTTGCCTTTCTGTCATGGATAATTCACTCCTCTTGCTGGCTTCGCATTTCGAGTTTCCATGGGGACCTTCTCGCATTCGCGTACAAACGTGGACGTCCGATCGCGCAGCACTGGCACTACCGACACCAAAGTTGTGGTCAGCTTTGACGGTTTAATGTAGAAGGTCCACAGTGCAGGCGCGGTAAATTTACAGCGGGTGTGTTCGCCTTTCTCATTTGGTCAATGCGTGTATGTTGTCGCCGACTTGTTTCTGGATAAGTCAGACACGGAGAAATCTGACAATCCCTCGACCATGCCAAATTTTCATCGATGGTTGCATAGAACCCTACCGTCCTACCGTCCTCGATTCACTTGATGAAAATCTAGCCCTTAGATAGGGACCGGCAATGCCTTGGAACGATGTGCCGATCGAGGGCCTGCGTTCTTGTTGAAAGGGTTGCCGCAAACGAAGAGGAATCTGGGTAGAGACCACGTATTCGAAAGTGACCAGATGACGATGCCAACATTGCCTTGATGAATTAGCCCAGGGCATGAGGCACGATCTAATGGCACATTGTCCGTGATGGAGCACAGGACTCTGATACGCCCAGAGAAAAGAGCGGGAAAGAATAGGACGACACCTTCATGGCACCACAGGAAGATGCGTTCTTTTTCGCAGAACTTGCTGTCCCATGCTAGATTCCGCATCATCACAACGGGAAGACCTGCCCGCGACACAGCGAGAACGATGAGAGTATTAGAATTGAATGTGACTGGTTACTCGAACGATGAGAGCATTAGGATGGTACTCGAACGATGCCGAATAGTGGAAGCGGAGTCTCCGCTCGGACACTTTGTTCGACAAAAAACCAAGTACGATCCGTGTTCCTCCTCTGCGTTCATGTTGTCACGAAATGCAGTCGTGTCTCTCCGCTGTACACGCGGCGCCAGCGCCAGGACCAGTGTCCGGAACTTGTCAACCAGAGCCTCGACTATTCTGAGTGCTCTCGACATACCCTCTGCTACAGAGGTCCCTGGAGTGTATGATGGACGATGGGGCGGAACCGGTGACATTCTCGAGAGCGTCTGTCCAACCACCGGAGAGGTCCTAGCACGCGTCCAGTCGGTACGTGTTTGGAGCTACGGCTGCCTCCCCGCAAGTCTGAAAACTCAGCAGGCTTCACCTCGCGAACTGCACGAAGCCTTGGACAAGTCCAGCGAAGCCTACCTCTTTCTCAAGAGACTACCGGCTCCTCAGCGTGGACAAGTGCTGAGACAGATCCGAGACGCGCTCGCTGCAAAGGTTAGACCCCCAGTCAGCACTCGTTCCGTTACATTTTACCGTCCGTGTTCCCTTAGCGCGATTCCCTCGGTGCACTGGTATCTCTCGAGATGGGTAAGATCAAGACAGAAGGCATCGGTGAAGTACAAGAATTTATCGATATTGTACGGCGAAACCCGCGGGTCAGTTCACCTCTTTGCTGAGTCGCTCCGCTCTTTAGTGTGATTATGCTGTCGGTTTGTCGCGGATGATGAACGGCAGGATCGTAGCTTCGGAACGCCCAGGTCATACCATTCTTGAAGGTCGGCTGAGCCTTGATGGCCTTTTCCGTCTGGACACCTCGTCTCGTTGATTCCATTTCACATTTAGTGCCGAATCCCCTTGGGGTGGTCGGTGTCTTAACGGCGTTCAACTTCCCTGTCGCAGTCTATGGGTGGTAAGTAATTGGTATTAGTTCCCTGCTCCCATTGCATATTCATCGCGCAGGAACTTCTCACTGTCTTTTGCCGCCGGAAATGCAAATGTGTGGAAGCCTTCACCGACTACACCCTTGTGTGCCATTGCTGTGACAAAGATCATCGCAGACGTATTGGAACGCAACGGGATCCCAGGCGCGGTCTCGACCCTCGTTACCGGAGGCAAGGACGTGGGCGAGGCTGTTGTGAACAGTGCGGATATCCCATTAGGTGAGCCATCCATTGCTCCCGTGTCTTAATTTTACCATATCATGTCTAGTGTCATTCACTGGCAGCGAAGCTGTTGGTCGTGTGGTCGGCAAGGCTGTCCAGTCTCGTTTTGGCAAAACAATCTTGGAGTTGGGAGGAAACAATGGTATGGATTTCTACGACTGACACGAGATATCCCACCTTCCCCTTCGGGCTTAAAATTGTCAACAGCTTCAATCATCATGCCTGATGCAGATTTATCCATGGCTGTACCCGCGGTTTTTTTTGGAGCCGTGGGCACTGCAGGGCAACGATGCACATCGACAAGGAGATTGTTTATCCACCGTGATGTCGCGCGACGCTTTCTCGATGCACTCCAGAAACTCTATGCATCTATAAGGGTTGGAGATCCCCTGGTCGGAAGCACGCTGCTTGGCCCCTTGCATACTCGCGCTGCAGTTGGAATTTATTCCAACGCTGTTGAGCGGCTCCAAGAGAAGGGTGCGCAAATCTTGACGGGCGGACGGCGATATGACCACGATGGTCTTCGACAAGGGAACTTTGTACAGCCAACAATCTCAATTCCAAAATCTGCTGATCCGACGGATGCCATCTGGAGCACTGAAACGTTTGCTCCTATATTGAATGTCTGTGTATTCGACGAACTCGAGCAGGCAATCGCTTGGAACAACGCTGTTCCTCAAGGACTCTCCAGTAGTCTTTGGACGCGGGACATGCGTAACCTTGGGAAATGGATTGGTCCCGAAGGTTCCGACACCGGAATCGTCAATGTTCGTTGACTCGTTTGCTTGGGGGTTGTTACCTGACTCTCGCACTGTCCAGGTCAATGTTGGTACTAGTGGGGCTGAGATTGGCGCCGCATTCGGAGGAAACAAGGTCCGTGGTTTCCACCTGCGGGCTATCGAATGTGATGCTCACCCACCATTGTGTCTGTTGTAGAGCACGGGATGGTGAGTGGAACGGCTCAGTCATCCCTGGACTTCGGGTTCACGATCTCATCAGGGGCCGCGAGTCGGGTGGCGACGCATGGAAGCAATATGTGCGCTGGAGTGCATGCACAATCAACTTTTCGGATACTGCACCTCTCGCGCAGGGCGTCGAGTTTTCGACATGAAGGCAAGACAAGGCCGTCGTCCTCGGATCGCAGTGGCCAGCCGAGCAACGCACGAGCCCTCGTTCCGTTTTCGTCAGCGACGCATGGCTTCGCACCCACCCTGGCGACCGGAGACGGGCTTACATCTATGACATGTTGAAAATACGCAATTCTGAGCTTGTATGAAAATGTCGTGCTGCCACGCGTGATATATAAACGTGAGAGTTGTCCATTTTGAGCCTTGCTTCGATCCACAACAATATCCAGGATCTTCCACCGTGGCTGTCAAACAGGGTGTCAGGAGATCCGGCAGGGGAGGGAGGGGGGCGGGGGGACATGTCATCCGGCGAGGGGGGGTCCTGATGCCTTGTTAATTCGGAGGCGGTGCGTCCAGCCTTGAACGCGGCATCGCTAAGGCAAGTGCAGTCAGACCGATTGCACCTTGTACAATGCCGATTATAAGGATGCTGGGTGATTATCTTACAGGAGCTTTAACTCCACTCCTACCGTTATCGTCCTCCTGAGCATCCGAGGTTCCTTCGCGATCCTGGACTGCACCCCATTCCCGTCTCCGTCTGCCAGGTCGCAATCCCGACTGCCCACATTCAGCGTCGCCGATGCAGACACCCGACGACCTTCCATGGCCCGAGCTGGGCAATGTCTCGAGAGGCGCTACCCGCGGTAATCAAGGGCAGAAGGGTGCATTAGCGCCACCTGACCAGGAGGGTCGCTGTGTACTGCAGCTACGAGTCCAGCCCGGCGTGCTCTCCGTCAAGCTGAATCGGCGTTCGAGCGAGTGGTATCGCACGCTCGACAATGAAGTGAACCGCGCTCTCAAGCTTACGAAAACCTACTGGCGAAAAGCACGGAGACGTCAAGACTAGTAAGTAACGAAATCTCCCTCCTTGCGTTATGCTTCCCATTGATATGAACGCGCTTCCTGCGTTCTTTGGCGAGCAGTGACGCTCGTGGTGACCAGGACCACATGGAGCTGCATGAATGGCTGCAGCAGCTGAAAGATAAGACAATGTCCCATCTCGAGGTACTCATGCAAAAAGGCGACATCCAGGGCCCTCCGTATGTCATGCCCGAGGACATCGAGCTGAGCTTCCTACGGAAATTTATCGAGCGACATAATGCGGGCATCCCTCACAATCCTCGTCTTCGCCACCTCGGGCCGAATGCGCAACCTCCACATATAGAAGAGTCAATGGAAGTGTCCACACCTGAATTGTCTGAAGCAGGATATCCTCCCCCCGCTTTAGTCGACCAGCTGGCGCGCCTCCAGCCAGGTATGCAAACCTTCCTCCCCCGCCACCTGGATCCAGTAAATTAAAAAATATCCGTCCAGAGAGTGCTTCGAGTGTCTCAAGTAATTATGCGCATTCGCCGGGTACATCACATCGCCCTCATCTCATTAGACCCCCGTCATCACCTTCCACAGCGACGTATGAGCAGTTGATTCAAGAGGCTCAAGTATCAGGTTGGAGGATATTATATTTCATGACGCCGAGGTTTGACTGTACTGCAAGGCCAATTCTTGCAGGATGCCAGGGTCGCGTTTTCCCGAGCGCATTCACAGAGCCAAGACGCGTTTCAACGGTATACCGCATGTCTAGAAGCCGAAGCTCGCGCGAGGCGAGAGTTCGCCGTTGCCGAACAACACCGTGATGAATTGAGTAAGTGTCATGGGGGAAGGACGCGAGAACAGTCCACTAAATGGTTAATCAGTGACTGCACTACTCTCAAGAACACAGACAACGGTCGGTACGTACGATAGACATGCAGACCATCTTTTCAAAAGTCCTCACGATATCACAACAAGAATATGCACGCCATCCATCGTTGCCTCAAGAGGGCGTAGGAAGTTCCCAACACACACAGCATCCGCAGCACAACCAGCAAGACGTAAGATTAGACCTTCATCTGATGGGATGGATCGGTTAACTTTACGTTGGCAGTATTCGTCACACCATCTTGCTCAGCGCAGGCCTTCGGTTGAGATGATGACTCACAACAGCCCTAGGTCGCTCGACTGGCGACAGCCAGATGTGTCGAACTCGTACGCAGGAGCGCTTGAGGCGACTTCTCAGTCCGAGGTACGGAAACATGTCGACCCGGCTCATTGGGCCTAAATTTACGGAGTAGATGCTATCAAGCGACTCCTTCAAGCACGCGCGCAAGCACTCGCGGAGCTGGGAGCAGGGTGGACAGGTTGATATCCACAGTGTGTATTCGCGCTGTCAGGGATCGGGGGAAAAATCTGACTTGTTGAGGCACGCTAGTTCTCCAAGGTTTACCGCCGCGAAAACGGACCCATCACATGGTCGATGCATCTGGTCACCTGATGTCCCAGAGTATGGCACTGCCTCTATAGTTTTTTTGTGTGCGCTGGCCGCCTCTCGGTGTTCATAAAAATGCGCGGCGAGGTCCTGACTTTCAAACCAAGCCTTGGGGACATTTTGGATACCGCGGCTTTGTGGCTCCGCGCAGCTTCGTATCGCTCTCTGTATCATTTATGCATGGTCGCTTTCGCTGCAGAACCGGGCCCGTCACTCTCTGACTGGATGCGAGTCGTTCGTCAGTCCGCGTTGCTTTGCTTGCTTGTACCATCAGCCTCCGCTGTATCCCCCCGCTGCTATTCATTCTCCCGAGGTTCGCATCATTCCACCATCCTACCTTGTGAAAATCACTGGATGACGTGAACGTGCCTCAGGTTCATGCCGCATTCGCTAGGCTGACGGGCGGGCGCGCATGAAAGCCTGGGAGCTACGGTGAAGTATCGAGATGGGTTTCCAGGCCGGAGACATTGGGAGTCCTATGATACTTGTTCTACGGTGACCGGGTGCAATGTTCACAGGCGCGATTACCGCACAGACTCCCACTGTATGTCAGAGATAAGTCACGATGATCCAGAAACCCTGGAAGCGGTGCACGTCCGTCCTGCGAGAATGGGCAATTCCCGCGGAGAGTGCCGATCCCCTCGGCCACCGCAAACGGCAAGCGCGCTCCGACGGGCGAGTCTTCACGCGCACCCCCGAGCTCATTGTTATTTTATTTATGTAATAAATTCATGAAGCGAGAGTGCGGCTCCGAGTCAGCAGCCGAGGCAGCCGACCGTATCGACGACAACCGTCCTGACACACCAAGGGACCAAGGGTATGTCCTTTATTTTTTGCTGGAGTGTCCGAAACGAAACCTTACCTAACATTCTGTCCCGCTGTGTTTGGGCACGTGGTCCAATTACCTACGGATGAGCATCAGTTGTGTAACACCATGTGGCACCAGCACACGGCATGCCCCCGGCGCGCCATCGTTTGGTCCTCCACGACCAAGGCTTTACTTCTTTATCATGAGTGGGTTTGGACTCCCATTCATGCTGTTCCCCTCTGAGCTGGCCAGCGACCCGGCCACCGGGACTCCACCCAGGAACACGAATTTCCCTGGCAACCTCCCAAGAACCAACAGACGCACGTCAACTCACCGTCCGCATCAAAAAACATGGTCATGCCAGCAGTGCCTCAGGAACCTTGTTTGGCGCACTGCCGTTGTCATATGGGTTCTCTTTGCTGGCAGTACGCCCTGAGTTTTCTGCGGGACGCGACGGTCCCTTTCGACAACACAACCTCTCACGATTGCTTTTCCACTCCTTTGTTATCGTTTGGTCTCTGAGCATGTTGCATGTGTGTCATGTTCAATGTGCCCTTCTGTGCATCGGGTCACGATCATCATTTATGCCCACGGTTATTGCAAGGTTTTCAGGAATAGCCTTGACTAGATTGTAGATGCACTCCATCAAAAAATACATTCAAGTGGGAAGGACAAAGCGTAACATATGTTGTCCCGTTATCGAAGCCAGCTCAGCTTCACCGCAATTCCACCCGGTTTTCCTGCACGGTCCGCAGCCAACCGCCCCTCAACATCACCCGAGTGCCCCAACACCACCTGCGCTCGGCGACACTGAGAACGTTGACGTTTTTGTTTTGTTTCACCGCACGACGTGGACTCCCATTCGGTGGGCGCAGAAAAGATGCAGGATTCCCACTTGAATGTCTTTCACGTGGTCATTGCACGTCGGACTCGTACATGGCACAAGCGGACGACCAGACCGACCCCTTACGGCCACTTGGCAAATAAATAAATATTTTTGTTGAACACCATTGGATGGCAGCATTCAGACAGTCGGAGAACTTTCCGGCGGCGCACGAGGTGTTTAAGTAATGCATCCGGCCATTGCACCCAGTTCTCCCGCGTCCCGTCACAGCGTCCGATCGCACCGACACGTTGAGTTGCCGAAAGCATGCATCCTTTATTTAGAGTGCCTCACCACATCTGTCCGGCGGTGATACCAAGAATAATTCCACCAATCACACAGTCGGTCTCGCTCGGGCCCGCGGCAAGGCACCCTGTCCCTGCCATCCCAGATTCAGACCTGTCACACACATCCCTGGATAGAACCAAGGTACGTCACCCATGCGTATCCAGGTTATGCCCAGCGTTTCCGACCAGACAACCCATCCCCTCAGTTTATACGTCGGTCTGCGAGTGGCATCTGTCGTGGCGCTCACCGTTTGTGCGGTGCTCGTGCGGCGTGACATTCGGGAGCTGGCGGCGCTCATGGATGTGGGCAATGGCAAAATTTTGTGGCGTTCACAAGCAGGGCAGGGAACGGCATCTGTAAGTGGGGCGACGGCGTTCATTACCCACGCGGTGTGGCGTTCGAGGCCAGGCGGCGTTGGGTGGCATGGCAGCGTTCGTCTGTGGAGCGGCGGTGTCGGTGGTCCCAGTGGGTGGTAGGCAGATTGGGCTGCTGCCCATCTGTTCGGGTGCAGAGAGGCTTCGCTGAGCGGCTGGTAGTTGCTTCCGCCAGTTGCGCCGGTAGCTTGCTCGCTGGTAGATGGCCTTGTGAGGGCGCGGCTGTATCTTGTCTTGGTTGAATAGAAGGTGGCTGCACTTACCGTCTTGGTCAAGTCACGCCACTTGTTTCACGCGCACATTCAAGTCTCTTGGAATTGTACCGGTGCACAATTTCGTGTTTTTCATGTGAGTGATCTATGATGCTTGGAATGTCTCCGCACAGCGGTGATGTTACCGTTTCAAAGTGTCGACAAGTGCTTGACTGACTGACTGACTGAATGACTGATGTTCGAGATTTTTGAAATGGTACGCGATCGGAAAAGTTGTCAAATTTGCTGATGCATTCAGCCACAATTCTGCAGCTGAACGCTTGTCTGTTCATGGCCACTGTGTCATTTCCGGGGTTTCTGCGTTTCGTATGGGTGCAGTTGTGAAGATCATCTCGCAGGTTAATTACCATGCGGAGACTACTCACTTCCTGGCCCTCCTGCCTGGGAGACTTCCATCGTCGACGATGTCCTCTCAGACTCAGGTGGAGATCAACGGCTTCAAGCCTCCACGTAGCAAGCTAAGATTACATGCCAAAGCGTAAGTAACAGAATCCCAGTATACGATACACACAAGAAATGCCGATGCATAAATGAATAAATATGATCAAAGACAAGGTCCCAATCCCGATCAAAGAGGCCCTTAAGGATAAAGCATAAAGTCTCCATGCTCACAAGTACCCCCGAACCCGGTCATCATCGTGCCGGCGCTACAATGACCCCTCGCCCCGATCGAGCCTCACAGGCGGCGATTCGCCCCAGTCCAGAAAAACAGAACGAATGCGAACCTCACGTAAACAACTCAGCGCCATCAATTCCGTACGAGAAATCCAGGACCACAATCTTCTGGTCATGCGAGGTACTACCAATGGATCAATCAGCCTTACATCCTGCGGTGGCCCGAGAGCGAACTTACCTGACGATCTTCCCAACGTCGAACTTGACGTCGAAAATATGACTGGCGTGCAGGTTCCTGAACTCTCGGACCAACCGGCCCACACCCTTGGCTTTCCGGGCGCGCGGTTGGGCCTCAGACAGGGAAGCGCGGTGCTCCACCGCTTCCCCGCGCCATTCCCAGACTCTGACACTCTTGTCGTAGCTGGTACTCACGATATACCCAGTCCTTGGGTCAAAACAAAGCGCCCTGACGAGCAGTGTGTGCCCAGCAAACGTGTATAGGCATTCTCCAGTCGAGGCACGCCACAACTTGATCGTGCAGTCGTTTGATCCGCTCAAGATGAGGCCGTCCTGTACTACCCATGAGCGACCGTAATCTCGCTGGGCACGGATACGTGCCTTGAACTCGATGCAAGCCAATCCCTTCTCGTGCCCTTCAAAGACCCTAATGCATTCACCAGTTTCGACGTCCCACAGCATCATCTTCCCATCACCGCTTGCGCTCACAACTCGGCCGTTCTCCAGCCCAACCGCATTCACTGGGCCTTCATGCCCACGCAGCACCGTGTGGAGAGTCAGCGTCTTCCGATAGTAAACATGCATCAAAGCGTCCTTGGAACTATGTCGGCTATGAATAATGTTTGTCCGACAATCTAGGAAAGAACTTACCACGAGACGATCCACTTTTCGTCCATTCTCAAGTCCAATACGCCTCCCGAGTGTCCTCGGAGAACTTTGCGTATCTCGGCAGACATCTTCCTGGGGGCACCAAAGCTTCTAGCACTGGCAGCTGCGTAAGAGTCTCTCGACTTTCCTGGCCTACCGCCGCCGGCAGAGGCAACGCTGTTTCTCTCCCCAGGCGCGACGGGTGTAGAGCTGAGATCCCAGACACATACTGTGCAATCGCTGCTTCCGCTGACCATGAAGCCGCGGCAGACACCATCGCTCCCCAGATCCCAGTCACGTTCGAATTTGAGGCACAGTACACTGCCTGTGTGGCCTTCAAAGGAAGCGACACACTTGCCGGTCTTGATACACCAGACTTTAATCGTTCGGTCTCGGGAACCGGAAATGATACGTGACGAGTCAAAGTCAAGGCAGTAAACGCTGTGACGAAGAACAGTCAAGTCATGGCGATGGGAAAGATTCATATGATCTACCTGTCTTTGTGGCCATCAATTCTGAGCACGCGGGGCTCACCCTCGGGGTCCCGCCACCGCTGTTCAAGAACTGATCGACAACGGTATAGCCTACGCCAATCGAGCATCAGAGGGGCTTGTCTTGATATTAGTTGCGGCTCCGTCGGTGCCACCGCCTCTTGCTTCTCAACTTCGTGTTCATCTCCATCTCCCTCCTCGGAACGAGCATCTGAATGCTGGCCATCACATTCTCGTCGTTTCTCACGCGGGTATGTGAGCACCCCTTTCCCAGCATCCTCATCCCCACTCTGCTTGAGCCTCATGTTGGCCCGATAGAAGTTGACTGCCCAACCTCTTGGTTCGTCCCACTGTTCGCCGTCGTGTTCGTGTGGCATTGACAGACCGTGGACACCTTCGTCTTTGACACCCCGATATTGGCGGCCGAAACCTCCAAAGGAGTCTTGGGCGGGGTGACCAAGGTCCGAGCTTTGACTTGGGGTATGGTAGGGTACACGAGGAACGCCTTCTCGTGCTTGCCATAGCCCCCACCACACGCCATTGTCGAGAGCGAGGGAACGCCAAGCTTTGCAAGTTGAGGCGACTGCGAGGACGCTGCGCAGCGGTAAGTACGAAAGTACCTGCAGAAAAAGTTCAGGGGGCAGCTGTGTGAGAGGAGTCGGGATCTTCAGGACGGCTACAAAGGGCCGTGTCAGCGTTGACATCGAATGTGTAGATGGTTGATCCTGACCTCCTTCATCCAAGCATTCTGGCTCTTGGGTATGCTCGTACCCATAATCGTAGACATCCCAATATCCATATCCACACACACAAGCACCGTCTCCCCATCCGGTACACGTACATCCAATTAACTCGCCCTCTTCACCATCGAGTGGATCAAGCGCACCATAATCTACATCATCATCGACCTCGAGCATACCTCGCCTCACGCGTTTGATGCGGCGCTTCTCCTTCAGCTTCCGTCCGACACCCATCATGGGTGAGGTCTTGCTACGAACAACAGAAAAGCCGGGCATGGGACTCGATTTTGCTCGGGCGGCGGGGACTGGCGTGAGGTGCGCGTCGTGAGGCATGGTCGGAAGATGGGGAGAGCCCTTGGCAGGGGACGCAAGGGACTCCCAGAGGCGTGATATTCCCGGCCGCGCACGTCTCGGCTTGCCCATGACAGGGCCTAAGCTCATGCTCTGAGTGCGTCCGTTCGCACGGAAGTGGAATGAACCTGCCACGGAAGTTGAGTTGCAGCGAAAGAACGGCAACGTCGCGGGGCCACGAAGGTGAGAGGAGCGGAATGGGTCTGCGTCGGTGTCCTCCGCTAACTGGGAAGTGTACTGATAGAAAGATGGACTGCTGGGTGGAGAGATCATGGAAAAGTCGGCTGTAAGAGCAGGAGATGGCGGACGCCCTGAGACTGGTTCCCGTGAATGTGGGGGGCTGGTTTCTGGTAGAGGGAACGACCTATGTGCGGATAGGGTAGTTGACACAGTCATGTTCGTATCAAGGAAAGGCAGACGGGATGGACCGGCCTTTGGACCGTCATCGACAAGGTCGGGTTCTGGAGTTGAGTAAGCGGTATAGAATGGAGTGGGTACAGGGGAGCGGATATATCTCTGTTCAGCAAATCCCTGCGAGGTGGCATCTCCCCGAGCAGATCCGGCACCGAGCCTGGGCCTCAACAGCGCAGTGAGATCAGAGTCAGCAGTCGACGATCCGCTGCATTTGCGATGGATGTGGCTTGACTGCGATGAGGGCGTTGCACGATCTGCCGTCGGAACGAAGGTAAAGTCAAATGGGAGCTCTGAATGTGGTCTAGAAGATGTCTCCGGCACAGTGGTGCTTTGAATTCGGAACACATCGTCTAAGCCGGGGCTTGGAGGGGGAGAAGCTGCAGGCGAGGCGGCGGTGACGTACGACATGGCAGAAGAGGCAGAAGAAGGGATGTCTAATGCCGGGGAGGCGTTGAAATCAAGGTCGAGAGTGAGATTGCGGTTGGAGTGAAGTACGTTCCGTTTCGCGGGCGGAGTGTTGGACGACTGAAGGGGGGGCAGGTCGATGTCCAAAGGAGGGTAGAAGTGGTGAGAAGATGAAGAGGGGAGGCAGAGATGGCTGGGTCTGGGCTCGAAGGGGGACTCGGAGCCAGCGTGTGTGCTGGACGGTCTCGGGCAGCGGCGGAGGATAGGAGGGCTCGGACTGGTGGCGGGTACGAGTGGGAAGGGGATCGTCGAGGAGGGGGTCCGTCGAGCGAGTCCATCCGCCGCAGACATAAGTACCCTCCCGCATGGCGAGCCTGGCGACGTTCTCGGCTTCGATGGCGGTGTGCACGGCGTGGCCGACATGCTGCAGTCCACCACAAACGTCGTCCACCACCAACCCCACCTGGCGCGTGACCAATATCAGCTCTTAGGGCGACTACGGAAAATCTCTCTGTATACACCTGCTTTATATACTAGCAGACTCTACACACAACGTCCCTCTCTACGGAAACCCTGTGCGCGGACCGGTGGACATGAACAGCGGCGCATGCGAGACGATGAGGCCAAACAGCGCCATCCTGCGAGAACAGACGTGGTTAGCGCAAGGGTAGCGTCATGTGGGGGAAATCCGTCGCACGACTCGTCGGTTCGCGGGAAGAAAGGAGCATGCAAAAACCACACCGCCGATGGTCAGCTGTCAGGATCCGCACAGGAGGACTCTGAACATGCGTCAAGCGCAGAATCATCCATCATGGCATAATGCTCAAAACAATTCCGTGGAGAAGCGTCCCATGTAGCTCAAAGACGCCGACATGACATGCACCAGTCACTTGTGACGTGCATGGTTGACCTCGCATGGGCAGAATAGAAACAAGGGCTTGGAACAAAAATCCATAGACGGTGTTCACAGAGATCGACTGCCGTATGGAGAACATTGCTAGACACTCACATTAGCGTTGCCCAGGGCGAACTTCCGCCATCCTTGGAGCGCAGTGGGTGCTGGTTCATGACACCGTTAATGGCAAGAATAAGAACCGGCCATGCCACGTATCTGCAAGTTCGTTTGCCAACGAGCATCCGGCCGGTTATTTGAGACACGATGCATCACAAGGAGGCATGAGCAAGATGACAGCGAACAAGGGCAATGTATCGACGTGCCTATTCCTTGTTACCATCACCAGGCCAGCGAAGAACATGCCCATTGAGCCCATCGCGTCTATGAAGCAAATACAACTTAGTTACAATTGCTGAATCCTCGTTCATAAAAAAGCTCAGATAAGCGCAACGTTGCGAAGCACACTCACCGACGGACTCTGTTTTCCACGACTTTGGGAGGGTCAGTCTTGTCTCGCGCGAAGCATCTCTCGGGTCGTTGAGGGTGTTCGACATGCTTGCGTGTAGCCAATCGCGTGAGAGCCTATGAAAGATCCAGTCTGAACAACAACAATGGCTCCGAGAAAGTGAAAGGCCGCCGTGGAGGGGCGGCAACACAGAACGGGGATAAGCGCATGTTTCTGAGGGAGATCGAAGGAAGGAAGAATTAATCTACGAGGGGCTAAGCCCTACTGCCTATATACCTGGAGAGACTGTACACCAATCGGATCTGGGATGTCTAGAATACTTGGAGAGACTGTGTGGCATTGGGTATGGAATATCAGGCGTTCCGTGTCGTGCAAGTATGTGTGTGTGTCGAAGAAAGGATACCGAAGCACTACTGCCTACATGGAATGGATCTGGAGGTGTCCGAGTAAGTGATTCAACGGGCTCACCCCGTTCTTTCAATCCAGGCTTATGCTTCCAACTGTGTCCTCGGTGTCCCCACACCGTTTAGCGTCAGGGATCGATGCTCTGGACACGAGCCTACGACGTGTGTACCCTCTGCCACCAAGGTGAATATCCAGGCGAGGGCACCTTATCATGCGTACATTTTACACCATCGCCGACCAATCACCGCACATTCTCGCGACGCCTTTTGGGTGTACCTCTCCGACTACATGTTCACCGTCTCTGCTAGCGCAATCGACGCGACCTGTCAGTGCTGGAATCAGACCTTACCGCTGTTCCCTCAGGTGAGTGCATACCGAGGGAGCGCGCCTCGAGTAGCTGATGTCGGCCAGTAGACTTACCCGGAGTTTGGAACGAGGACCTGCGAAGATTAAATCGACGGCGTACATTCACAATCTTGTGATGGTTGAAGATGCTTTTTCTAATGCACCGCGTACGCGATGGATGCTCGAAGCATTGTGGACGAAGTGACGGTAGAGCCGATACGATATGCTCATGAAATCGCATCGCAAATGGAATCCAGACCGGGACATTCGAGTCCTGATGGAGCTACAGAGAATTACTTATGTTGAATCCTTCCCCGGCGCGAATACCAGCAGTGCCCTGGCGTGGGCAGCACCGCATGCATCGAAGGACTGAGGAAGCAGTCTATATCCTATTCAGTTGCACACTACAAGCGGCCAGCTTGACCAGTGCTAGGTTCGTCTACATCATGGTCTGTACATGAGGAGAGGAACTGACTACGATAGCAGGTACCTCTTCAAATAGTCAATCGTAGCAGCATTCACGTATTCGATCACGCTCTTCTGCTTGTACCCTAGAGCAAATCATGAGCCACCATCGAGGAACACGACCAAACCATCTGAAGTTCACCGTGACCTTCTCCTTCACAAATCACCAACTGCGCCTGTCCTCCTGGTTTACCTCTCACGATCTTGAACATGGCCACAGCTTCGTGCACCGTAACCCTCGTGTCCGTTTCGCCGTGCGTAATGAACAGAGGTACACTGATTTTCTCAGCATTGTTCAGGGGCGATATACGTTCCAGGAATGCTCGGATAGTAGGGTTCGACTCGTCCCCGTATTCGAGACGTCTATTTGCGCGACGTACGGGAGCAGTGTTCTCAAGGAACGTTACCCAGTTTCCGATACCAAAGTGGGCAACACCACATTTGAGCTTGGAGGAGTAATGTGTGAGTGTGGCCTCAAAGGAGTCGGTTAGGCGGCCGAACACATGAGAAATCACAACAGATCCAACTCACGAAGACCATGTATCCGCCATCTGAGTATGTTGAATTTTCATTTAGCGTTTGTGTCAAGTGTATAGGAGAACAAAAATTCACATGAACCACCCATGACTGCAATTCGCGACGGATCGAGTTCCCCAGACAATCCCGATCCAATATATTCGATCAATGCATTGATGTCTCTGCCATGTGCCTCGTAAATACCGCAAACAGAAAGAAAAGTAGCCGGAACACATACTTGACTGCATCCTCGCGCTTCTCGACGTCGTCCGCTGACATGTACTTCCTTCCGTAACCCGAGCTTCCTCTTACGTTGGGATAAATCACAGCAACGCCCAATTCGTTTAGAAGATAACCATGGGTTGGACTATGGACTGTTGTTAGTCGATTGTCGTGGGAGACAGGGAAGCCTAAACTCACGTCATGTACCGTACTGTAGCCTGCGCCTCAGGACCGCCATGGATATTGATAACAACAGGAACCTTGCTCTTTCCCTCATTTGGGTGACAGTACATAGCAGGGACCGCCATCCCATCAAAGCTTTTGAACTTGATCAACTGCGGTGCGACGGCCTTATTCACTTCTGGTGCCGCAGCTTGAACGTATGGCGTCACGTTGACATCAACATATGCACCACCATCGGCAGCGCGCTCGAGTCTCTGAAAGTCCAGAATTGCCCTCCGGACGAACCCACGGGATCGATAGGAGGCGAGACGGAGTACCAGCTCGTAGGGATGTCCATTCCGCCCATTCGGTGTGAACGAAATCCATCCCCCTTCCCATTCAAGTTTGACCTCGACCACCGTGTCTTTATTTGGGCCGCTGAGAGGCATGGCATATAGCGCGCTCCAGCCTTCAACATTCGCGACGAAGTAGATGCAGGAGTCGGTGACTTTGAGACTTCCAACCTCCCACGCGATGGGCTTCACAGCAGAGATGGAGACGCTAAGTTTGGGGGTGGTGATGTGCATTGCGGTGCGTTGATGGATGTCATATGACACAATGGAGTCAAAATCACCATAAGCATTCGTGACGAGGTACGCTACATGGGGATTGGCAGGGTCAAGAGAGAAGGATCCATCCACGGTAGTTGCCTCTTCGCGTTCCGTTGCGCCTGGGAGAGTGATACGCTCCATCTTGCCTGGTTCTGAACCAGAAATGTCAACTACGAACAGTGGTCGATAGGCGTTTCCATAAACGCGCGCAAGGAGCAGGTATTTGTCGTCGAGAGAGATGGACTCTGCGACCCAGCGCTCGGTCTCGCCATCGCGAAGTAAAGGCGTGATTAACTTGGAAGGAAGGCTGAAGGGGGTTGGGCCGCAGCCGGCTCCAGTGTTAGAGCCTATCAAAGGAGTCAAATAAGTGAGAGTATCAGAGTTATTTTCTTTGTTTGAAACGAACGCCATCAGTCTGAGATATACGTAAGAATACATCGGCAGTATATGGAGGAAACCGACTTGTTGGATGGCGATATTATGATACTGCTATACCTGTAGTCGTCGTGAGTCAATCTCTCGATACGCCCTTTACCAGGGGAGTTATCAAGTTCGCCTTCGATCATGGGCAAAACCTGTTCGCAGAGGGCGTCCTCCCAGTAACGCCTGTATTCTCGACGTCAGTAGGAATACCACCCGAGCGCGCCGACCTTGTGCACGCACCAAAGTTGAAAGTGCTCATTGCCATCGAAGTCCATGGACATTATTGCACCTCCCGGCCTGTACACACCACGCCAATCCTCGCCAGCAATGGGCGTGAATGTGGATATAGTCCGGCCAGTCCCGACGTTGAAATACGTGATACGCTCCAGCTCAGTGCTGGTAGGGTCGGTTGAGATCCTGTAAACCTGGGACACCTGGGCATCCTCTGGACGATGAGAGAGGAAGATACCACCAGATACTTCTCCTGCGGCAGTCTTCACGGTGCGTTCGAAGCCGTACACGCCAAAGCCTAGTGAGCATGACATTCCTGGCTTTGGAACCACAGCAACGAAATGTGCATACCCCGAGCGGCATCTTCATATGTCTGCATGCCAGTGAAGATTTCCTCGGGAATATCTGGCACATTGACAGCTTTGATTTTGTTAGCGGGTCTGGTGAACTCGAGGTCGCCATAATCGACAGGAGTAGCCATGTTCGACGAGGGGGAGGTAAACCCTCAGGAATCTGACTCTAGCAGGCGCAGAATCCCCGATACTGCTTATATCGCCTCTCGACGATCCTCGAACAGGAACGAACCCACACGGCTGTCAATCCACAACAGATAAGATCAGCAGGGGGCCTAATGAAGAGCACCGATGCGGAGCAGAGCAGGCTGGTGACTTTTCGCAGCGAGTGGCACAAGTGACAGTCTTCTAAACATCCAAGGGTAGCTTGGCAATGTCGGACATACACCTGCGTGCATCCTCGTCGTCCCCGCACACCAAACCCGCCCCCAAATCCTCCAAGTTCCCACTTGTCTTCTCTTACATACCCAGCGACGATGGAACAGACGAGAACCTCCTAGTCCTTCTCCATGGGCTTGGTTAGTATCCCCACTTCCGTCCACTGGTACGATGCAAACACCAATGCACAGGCGACAGTCATGCACCCTTTGCAAAGCTTGGTCGGTCGCTCAATCTTCCGCAAACAGCGGTTCTTGCATTGCGTGCTCCTGAACAGTAATACTGCCTGTTCACCGAGACCGACCGGGGTTACGCTGAACGACAGCCCACAGGATTCCATATCTCTACGAACAAGCTTTTCAATGGTACACTTCCTTCAATACCCTAGGAGAAACCGTCGAGCGTCCAAACCCGGCACCAGCTCTTGAGATCATGTCCAAAGTGCTCGACTCTCTCATCGTACAG
Source organism: Phylloboletellus chloephorus (assembly GCA_038091355.1). NCBI lineage: Eukaryota > Fungi > Basidiomycota > Agaricomycetes > Boletales > Boletaceae > Phylloboletellus > Phylloboletellus chloephorus. The sequence continues at coordinate 37,147 of JBBPOI010000013.1, read as the reverse complement.
TGCGCATGGCCTCCCAACCGCATACATCTCTTTGGATTTGGCCAAGGTGGCAGCGTCGCTGCAGAAACCAATCTGGCGTGGTGGAAGCAAGAGCTTTCGAGGACGAAGACAACGTCCAAGCTAGAGCAAAAATCGATTCAATCTCCTCGTCCACTGGGTTCGGTGGTCTCAATATACGGCCCTCTACTTTCTTATCCGACACTCGACACGCCATGCCCAACACCCCTCTTGACATTCTCCCGAGTCTCCGTTGCGAAGGACGTGTCCACTGCATTTTCGAAGGGATTCACGCGCATACAGCCAGTTGTAATACCTGGAAGTCAGGGGGATGAAAGCATGCCACGTTCTAGAGACGAATGGGAGCCTGTCATGAAGTTTTGGAGCGAAGTGCTAGGGAGGAGGATGGGAGACGAGCTGTACGAGGTAATGAATGGCATTTCGCATCCGGGTGCGTTTCAGCATCTGCACCACTCTTCCGAGCATGGCTGAAGACAAACTTCACAGCTTAACTGACTGAGATGAAAGAATAGAAGACGGTTCTAGTGATAACTGAGAGATCATGCAGGGTTATCAACATTGCATCATTGGATACATGGTATCACTGCAAGTCTAAGAGCCAATTACACAACAACCGATGTTATGCCCTTGGACAAGGTGACTTGTTCCCGGGTGATCTTAAACTGGTCAGTGACCGGGTCGGAGGTGAGTGTTTCCTTAGGTGTGATGACATCCCGGTCTGTGATGCGCTCAGCGGGGATGTTACCTGGCCCTCCTGCCTGTTAACGTTGACCGTCCTTGGACTTTACCTTGCAAGTCAACCCGATATCACTGAGATAGAACTCACTAGTTTTGACTTGTCGCGTTCGCGTTGATATGCCGATGGGAAAGATGGATAATATTGTTGTCTATAGTGTCATGCCCGCTCAGTGACTATGTAGTCCTCGACACCACTTCGAAGCACAGCCAGCCTAAGTTCAAATCCGCTCCGAGTAATATAGATTACAACACTCCAGCAGGAGCGACTACCATGCACCACTTCGGTAAATCTACACCATTCACATCAAGTTATTCTGACCCTTTTAGACTCGCATATCCGCTCAGAATTGGGCTGGGGAAAACTCAAGGAGTGCCAGGTCAAGAACGTGCCGAGCAGGATAAGACCGCAATCCAACTTGTAGCACTGCGGGGTACATTCCAATCAGACAAGAACATGACGAAGACGTATCGGGTTGCTAAGATCGCAGCAACGGGGAGCCACAATGAATGGATGGGAGCTCTGGAAGACTATGGTAGAAGTTCCGAACAGACCACTGAATGAATTGATCAGCGAATTAGCAACTTCAACTCCTCGAAGCTGAGCCGCATGGAGAACAGCTCTGCCAGACGCCAGCTACCGTGGCTCAGGAAGCCTTCACAAGGTCTGGCACAATGGTTTCACGCTAGTCCCCCACGGGCAGGCTGAGGAATCGACGGAACTTAGCGTTTGTATTGGAATCCTGATAGCGGTGCATTTCGTAAAACGTACGTTTCGTGATGCCGTTGTACCGTGTGCGATGGCGGGCACCTCCAATAGGATCAAAGGGGACACTACGAATATGACGAGAGGGAAAACATTGAGACCAGTGGACCACGCTAGAATAGCACTTACAAGAATTCTCTCTACTTCGCGAAGTCGGTCGGAACCTGACAGTAATGTTAAACATGCATACGGCTCGAGCGCGTGTTGCCCAAAGCTGCTTGAAATAGACGAGTCGAACCTCGTCTCGGAAGATGACATTCTGTATTACCACAAAATGCTGAATTAAGTCAATGCTGTCGCTTCACGCACTGGTGCACTAGGTCAAAGCAGACATCAACGTCTCTCTCTCGGCCGCATACGGATCTAGGTCATTCGGACCCGGGAGCTCAAGGCAGGTGTCCACCCAGGCCAAGGCCCAGGCGCCATTCCCTACCTTGGTACCGCCAAGAACGCGCCGAGGAGCAACCTGTTCCCAACGATAACGGGTTGGCTGAGTGTCTGTGCGGTCTGCTCGAGAAAAACAACGTAAACGAGCAGTGGCAGGAGATGGAAACTCAAACGAACAATGTACGAGGCCTGTGTGTGGTTCGTACACACCCAGCGGAAGATCAGAGTCTTCTGCCTTTCTCGGCCGCCCCAAGTCCCCTTCGCCATCGACCTCCATCGCTCCGTTCAGTTCTTCTTTCTCTCTTCCATTTCCAGTGCCCTCCAGGACCCCCCCGCATACGATCCTCGCCTCTCGCCTCATCTTTGCCCAGTCCGTATTCATCTCGTGGACCCTCCTGGCAGCCTCCCACATCCAGTTCTCCCCTGTCAGTCCCTCCCGAGATAACATGCTCTTTCTGACCGCACTATGCGGCCCGTCACTGAAAGGACCCCACCCAGAGCCACCGAAAAGCGTAGTTGGGCCCCCGGCACGATATACGCCGTGATTAGTACCTGAGAACGTTTGGCCTGGCGCGGAGACAGTAGGAGCGTTGCTGGCAGAACTAGCAGTTGGATCTGGAAGCTCGCCCACCGAGTCGCCAGGAGAAAGACCTTTGGCAGTAATCTCGGCGAGTACACGATCTTCGAAATAATCATCCGTGACCCAGCGTCCATCTGAAGAGGGCCAACATTAAATATTGAACAACCTGTTAGGCAAAAATCACATCAGTCCACTCACCAATAATCATTTTAGCACCATGTAGCTTGTATGCGCTTCGCGCAGTGACCAGTGTGACGCTGCGGGTCTTTAAATGGGCACCAAGTTTTCCAGCTTGTATGAGAGCCTCTTTTTCCTGCTGTGAGGCACTGAGTTTGAGTGCAAGTGCGTTACGGCGGAAATAATATAGTGAGTCCCGGAAGCCCGAGGAACGCGCTGCATCGATAGCGAGCATGTATTGTCGTGTTGGATGTCGATCAGGAAGAAAGAATGTGCTACATTTGAAGCGTCGACCTGGAGGTTCATCAGACCTTGACCGCTCGGCACGAAACAGGATTGTCAGGTCACTCACCACCAAGAAGATTTCCATCCGCATCGATCTTTTGGTCGCCCTTTACATCCGTCTCCGTGACGAACTCGTCGCCCTCAATATAATACACTTTATCCCCCACTCTGCGCCATGCACGTCCGCCTTCCTCGCCTTCCTCTCCATCGCCTTCACCATCACCCCCTTCCCCCAAGAAGCGGGCCGTCAAGCCCTTCCCCTTCCCCCTTCCCCTACCGCGGCCACGAGCCTTCCCCCTCGCACGCGCAGGTGTACTCGATGCAGGTCCACGAGTCCGTGCTTTGGGTCTTCCACGAGGTCGATGGAAAGCTCGTGAGTCGCGGTCGCCACCCTCTTCATCATGCCCGTCATCAACGCCACTACCCTCCAAATCCCCCTCGCCCTCGCCCTCCACATCTGCATCGGTGCCCTCCACCGCAGCCTCTTCCTCACCCAAAAGGCCCTCGGATTCTTCCCGCTTTGTGTGTACGTCGTCCTCATCGACATCGTCGAGCTCCTCGCCGTATGAGGCAGGGGTCTGTACTGCGGGCGTGTGCGAGCGCCGTGTGATGATCGTTGCCCCTCCACGGCCGACACCGGGCTTGAGGATGATTTTGTGACTCGAGGTGGACGTGTTGCCGCGCTTCATGCGTGGATGGGAGATGTTGTTCGTTGTCGTAGGTTGTTGTTGTCGTCCCCGGTGGAGCGTGTAGATTGATTATTTGTCCGGAAAGAATCTGGCGATGTTCAATGCAGCGTTCGTTACGTAATGCTGAACGCTGTGGCCGCGAAAGCTCAACGTGTCACTACAACATGTCGTGTTTTCAAGACCTCATCGAGGGCAGAATAGTCCGTCAATTGTCGTATATTCACCTGTTGACTTCTCTGACGCACGATAGGACTTTCATGGCCAAAGGAAAGCGGACGAGATCGTTCGCATAGCGCTCATATCAAGCACTGTAAGTACCTGGCCTGCCCGAGGCAATATATGCTGAACTGCTAACAGATCCTTTCCTTTATCCTCGGTTTTGTGCTTGAATCGCTGCGCGTAACGATGGGAGCGTTTGCTCTCTCCACTGTGACCCTTGCGTTGGTATGTAATGTACAGGTTTAACGTGGACTCATTGGATGCTTACACGCTCGGCGTGCCTATAGGTTGTTCTTCCACCGTGGCCTATGTACAATAGGAATCCTGTCAAGTGGGTTTCTGCACAACCAGCATCCTCGAAGAGCAAATGATGTATCCTCGTCATCCTTTTCATCCTTCATCCCTGCGGAAGATGCCAAATGAGCGCAGCTCCAGTCTGTACATGAGAACATAATTCATCAGCACAAAGCTTGCCATGCGGCGGTACGTTCGCGTGAACGTTATGTAAATCCCAGTTGCACTCAAAGACAAGTCTACTATTATGCGCCATCCCTTTACCTGGAAATGAGCGACATCAATGGAGCCGGGTAGGATGTCCTTTGATTTGTATATTTACGAAGCAGGGAACTCCAACCTCGTGCTGCTACTACATATATTGGATTAGGAGTTCGACCTGCGGATCTTCGCCTGTGTTGTGGGATGGGCTGTCTGACAATGCGTGTTCATACCGACACCCTTGCTTGGGAGGTCGAAACAACGTTATCAGTTGATACAAAGCAATTTTGATCATTCACAAGGATACAAAGTGCCAATTAGCGACCCCACAGTCCCCGTTTCCCCCTCCTGCGAGTCCCAACAAAAGAGGGGAAGGGGCATCGTCCCTCCAGAGTTCCCAAGAGGTAGGAAGAGAGCGTGCGTGCATGTGATGTGACCGCGGCCACCCGCACATTTTGTGTTGCGACTCGAGCAGGCGTCCTGACTGCACGAGCTCAACTGCAGTATGTCGTTTACTCTGTTTTAAAAGTGGCCGTGAGGAACAAATCGAGCTAGGGCTGATAAGACACGCACTGGAACGGGCTCTCATCTTTCTGCGTTTACGTCTGAGTCTGCGAGAACGCTTTTTCTTCCACTTCTCTCTCATTCTGTAGGATATGTAGTGAGAATTCGAAGAGTCATGTTTTGGAAACGTGGTCGTACTTGTTCGTCGATTGAAGCAACTGCGGAGAAGGAGAGACCTAGTTCGTGGGTAATGTGTTTGGGGCTTGTTGGTGCTGTATAGTGGATTATGGGATATTTCTCACGTCTTGTGGATCACGTGAGCATGATATGAGAGTTCCGACCTCGGACCTAACCGAAATTTGTTGTCCAAAAATGCGAAATCAATTGATCAAGTTGACTCGGCCGGCCCGTCTCTGGTCAACCTCTGTCCGTCTCCGTCTCCCTCCGCTCCGTGCCGCTCTACCCACCGCACGTACCCACCTCCGGAGCCACCACGGCCTGCCCCGTCTCCGCTGGTTCTCTTCGCAGGCTCCGTTCGCCGACCCCTCTCGCACGGACCTCTTCTACCACCTCCTCGCGTTGCCAAGTGAGCCCGACCCCTCCCAATCGACCCCCGTCTACGCACTCTCCTTTCTCCCCACTCCGCCCCCGTCTTCCCATTCGGCAACCATCCTTGGCTGGCTCCCCGCTGTCACAGAGGCTGGGACCAAAGACGTTGAAGCCGGACTCAACGACTTTGTCGAAAACCGTGCGTCCATACCTCATTCATGTTCTCGACATCTCATGCATGCTCACCCTTCTCAGCACGGTTCCGACCCATCTTGCATGAAGCGGTCCAGCAGGCGTTATGCGAAGGCGCGGATGACGTTTGGACCAACAACGCTATCCAGGTCCAGCAAGGATGGATGCACATTCACGGTGCGTTCTCGACGTCGTGTGACTGTAGTCCTGACACCCCACACCCGCGTAGACTACCGCAATGTCCCTGCCCTCGGTAGAATAGGTGATCCCGATGACATTATTGCGTCCGTGCTTGTCCAAGACAGCAAGGTGTGCTGCTACGTTGTGTTACCCCCGCCTCTGTGTCCTTCACACCCCTGAACAGATGCTACCCGATACATATCAAGCTATGCCGTCTTACCGATTCTGCACCGTCGATGGACCAACTCGATTGACTGAGGGCCTGGCGAAGCAGCTCAAGATCGCATTGGAGGACGTTGCCTCGCGAGAATTACGGTGACGCAAGCTAGGGGTCTCAACTGATTTGAGCCGAGTTCCGTGAATTGAAGGCTGAAAACCGTGCATATATGCGACCGAATAAATTGGTTAATCTTGCCCATAACCAACCATAGCACCCTTGTTTTCACCACGTCGCATCGCCCCTTTCCGCCATCATGCCGCCGTATCGTACTTCCCACTTGCGGTTACACCAATCCATGCCACTGCCAATCCCGTCATCACACTCTGCTGAATGTCGTGTCAACCCTCGCACGCAGCTTGTTCGTTTGCCAAGAGCATATGAACATCAGGGGCGTGAGCCTTGTGGGCTGCAGACCATAGAGATCCATGTGGTCCATCATGTCCTAGAGGCGGCCCCACGCTGTCCGACTTTCGTCATCATTCGAGACTAGATCACAATTATGTAGCGCTACTTCTGAGCTCCAAAGCTTCTTGGAGAACGACTCGTGGTGGTCAAGCAATTCTAGCGAACGTTCCTAGGGGGAACGAGAGATGGTTAGGGAGTGTTCTGCGTGTTCTGATTCTCTGCCGGACGTTCATCTTTCATTTCTTTTCAGAGAGACAGCTTGCACCAGTGTTATTGAACCATGCTGGCGAAGTCAGCCAATTTGTCGCGCAATGCCTCGTCCATGCCAATGGGTGCTTCATTTTCCTATCGTCACTGGGTGGAGACGATGTAAATAGTGTCAACTCTAAAGGTGAGGCGTAGGTCCAAGGCATTTAAGGCGAAGGCTAGAAGGGGTCCGAAGCAAACGAGAGCAAGAGCCTCTATGCAGTTATCGGATAGGGACCCGTATATTCGAAGGCAGATGGAAGGGGGGCGGGTGAGGCGAAACCTGACCCAGAATTGTCCGACGACCTTCGACTGATTGACGTGAGTCAGAATCGTTCACAAGGCAATTCACAGGGCTTGAAGACACTCATATAGCGCAATACCGTATCTTCGTGCAGTTTGAGTGCGTTTGGGGTCGTTAAAGAATACTTCAGTTGGTTTCTGAGAGTCGCATCCGAGAGGCGTGTACTTGAGATTCAAGCAGAGTCTAGTAAGCTCAAGATACTGAATGGGTTGTTGACGTCTACCAGTGATGTTGGCCGGTGGACACCACGTTGTACTTTCACGTCAAAGTTTATGACGGCGCCAAAACCTTCAATCGGGCGTTTGTCAATAGTAGGTAGATTCAAGCATAGGAGGTTAGTCATAAGTAAGGCATACCAAGGGCGTGGTGCGCCGGGTCAAGCAAGGCGAGAAGCATAACTAGTAGGACTTGCAACCTTCACTACCGCTTGTCACGTCCAGCGATCAGTACTCGGCAGACGGTAGTGCGAGTGGTCAAGCCGATACAGTGGAGAAGAATCAGGGAAGTAAGATAATGATAGTTAGTCACAAAAGAGATCGGATGAGTAGTCGTTAGATGTCGTAAGGCAGGGGACTGATGGGATACGAGCCCTTTCTGAAAGCTAAGTGTTGAGATACTTTTCATCTGATGGTGCATCAACCGTCCAAGTGCGCCGGCTTTTAACCACGGTATGAGTCGCGCGGTGAGCGAGGTCCAAACAAGCCAGGGCTTCCACGGTCAGGAACAAGGAGAGTCGGCTCAACAGATGGCGGAGTAGGGGCCAGCGCAGGATTGGCTACAAGATGGGAATATCAGGCATTGATTCGATAATATGCACAACAAGGGCAAACTCACGCTGCCATGTCACCCACGAATGGACTTGTCTGGGTTCTGGAACTGGCTCAGGAGGAGGGGCTTCTTGCCTTGGCTTGCGAATGCGACGGGTTCCTCCGTGTGTGACGGTACGCCAGGCTGGGCGGGCCTGTGGAACCTCTTCAGGTGGAGGAGGGACATTGGGAGGTGGTGGTGCAGGGGGAGGACCTGGTGGCATGGGTGGCTTCCTGTTGTATCTGTGAGCGGAAGCTATGGGGCAGGTGGACAGAACAACAAACCAATCAGGATCAAACTCTCCACCTGGGCCATACTTGGATTTCATCATAATGAGGTATCCAAGTTCACTGGAAGAAGCATGAGTATTAAGCGTCAGACGTCGCCAGATGGGTACACACTGTTGGATGTTGCGGCGTTCCTCACGCAGCTTGCCGACTTCACCCAAGAGCATACGAACTTCGCCGGCAAGAGCCTTACTGAATTCGTCTAGGTACTGTCAGAAATCGACGTTAGTTACATTAAAGGAATCGAGTAAAATGAATCGTGCGTACGCTTTGGACATTGTAAGGGACCTGTTCGTTCGCAGTAGCGCGGACAGCGCTGATAGTCTCCTCGTGCTGTCGGTTGCTATCTGCTCTCCAACCTAAAGACGTTCCAATGAGCAATTGGAATGCATAAGAAAGCTCGAAACACTCACTATCTGACAGAGCATTGAGAAGTTCTCTTTGCTCCGCGTTCTGTCTCTGTAGTTCCTCCATGACATGTTCGATCCCTATCCACTAACCTTAGTCCGATTGCGATCGAAAGTGACTGTTCGACTCACCGGGTTTACCCTCATTCGCTTGCCTTTGTTCTTCTTCTCGTTGCCTAGCTGCTGCTTGCTCCTCCACAAGCCGCGAGACCATGCCCATCAACTCTTGCATCTGCCCATCGCGTTCCTCCTTCCAGCGTTGCTTCTCCGCCCAGTGCTCATCCATAAGGGCCTTCTTCTCTTCGCATAGAGCCTGGTTTTGTTGAACCATATTAGTGAGATCGGCCAACTGGTTGCGCAGTGCCTCGTCCCGCTCTGCGGCCGCCATCCGCGCTTCGTTCTCCTCTGTAATGCGCAATTGCCGCTCGTTGTCAAGCTCAGCCCGGGTTCGAGCGAGCTCCTCTTCGACAGCAGCAATTTTCGTTTCACGTTCTTCGTCAAGAAGTCGGCGTGCTTCTTCGAGATGAGCACGTTCGCGTTCGCGTTCAGCAGCGAGGGACTCTCGCTCACGTGCCATTTCTTCTCTTTCCATGCGCACGGTATCCAAAATGTCAGAAGCATGTCGGGAAGCTGCATCTTGCGCGGCAGTATGAATCGACTCAATGATCGAGGCGTGATCTGGATCGTGGGGTGGTGGAACGGGAATTGGCGGAACACTCGCGACTCTCTCGTCCAGTTGTTGGAAGAAAGCATCGCCTCGCTGCCTCGTTTCCGCGTCTCTGCGGTTCTCATTATCAAGAAAGATGCGCTCTCTGGCTTCTTCGTTATCCCGAAACTCCTTTTCGCGTCTAGTTTCTCCAACCTGTGCGATGTGCGTGAGTTCCTGTTCTGCCTCGTCCAACCGTTCTTGCCGTGCACGTAAAGCATCCTCGAAGTCCAAGTCGTCTGGACCCGAAGGTATATGAGGATGGCTCGGCGGCGGGACGTGGTGAACCATTTCACTGGGCGGTAGGCCGATGTCCTCTTCCTCAATCACTGAAGGTGGGGCTACACCGCGTGAAGGCATGCGTTGAGGTTCTCCCACTACAGATGCAGACGAAGGATGGCGGCGATGCCGCTCTGGGGCATCTTCTATTGAAACAGAGGGCCGGCGGTCATGTCCTCCGCGTTCGGACGGCATAATAGGGAAATAAGGCTCGCCCGATGGCACGCGTCGCAGTTCGCGTGCTAAATCAGGTGACAATGGGCGATCCGCACCCAATCTGATAATAGTAGGGGGTAATGGGGAGGCGGGAGGAGCAACCGTGAAGGTTGGCGCAGGGTGTGGAAGAGCTCCGACGGTATCACCTTCGATGAATTCCGGTCTTGGGATAGACCTTGTTTCGGATGGTGGAGCGCGCGGACGATCACCATCATCATGTTCTTCTGTGTCAGGAGCATAGTCCGAGCGGCCACTGGGACGGCGCCTGTGAAGGGGTCGGCCAGGGTCTTCTGGAGCGTACTCTTCGTCCCTCTCCCTCTCAGGGCGATCTCTTTCATCTCGATCACGACGACGCCTGGGGGAGGAATCGCCATGACGCCCGTGACGCCGCCTATCTTCTGGATAATCGTCGTACTCATCATCATATCTTCGGCGCCTTCTACCTTCCGGTGAGTAATAGTCATCGTCGCGGTATCTTCGATCACCAGGAGAGTACCGGCGCCTGTAACGACGCCGAGGCTCAGGGGAGTAATATCGCCGACGGTAACCTCTATCGTCCGGTGAGTAAGACCGAGAGCGTCGACGATCGTCATCGTAATGCCTTGGCCGACGTAGTCGGCGACCCTCGTCTCGGGGCGAATAGTCCCTGGGAGGTGGAGACCGTGAGACTTCATGAGGATGTCGACGATGGTGACCTTCCGGAGTGTATGAACGTGAGTCGCCAGTCGGCATATTCATAATAACTGGCGGACCAACAGACGGAGGACCCCCAGGGAATGCATGAATGGTAGGGGATCTATGAATATGGTCATCGTGTACATGTCCTGAGGGTGGACGCTCAACCAATGTTGGAGGCTCTCGATGCGGGGAGCGTTCCTGACTGCTTTGAACGATCACGACAGGCGGCTGTGCGCTTGTCCTAGAGCTTGCTCGAGAAGGACTGTACACTGTTCCTGGTTCTTGTACTGGCGGCCCAGATGCAAATGGCTGGATGACAATGGTCCCAGGCTGTGGAGGTACGGCCTGCATTCCTGGCTGTATAGGTATTCCCGGTTGCATAGGCATGCCGGGTTGCTGTATGGTTATGCTCGGTTGCATGGGGATCCCCAGTTGTCCTGGTTGAACGACGAACGGCTCTGGAGTTGGCTGAACAATTTGCCCTGGAGGAGGGACAGGAGCCTGTGGGACATTAATGATCGTATGCTGAGGCAGCGGAGCAGGTACATTGCTGAGTGGAATCGGAAGAGCTCCTGGACTTGGAGGTGGATGGTATGATTCCTGGGTAGGTGTCGAGCTTAGCGAGTCGCGCCCTGTATGGGAAGGTGGAATGACTATCGTGCCGCGCTCAGGAACTGGGAGTGGCGAATGCGACCCAGGCGACGGTGTTGATGGTATCACCTGTTCGTCAAGGTCTTCATTGCGATGAATGTATACACTTGGACCCGACGGTTGGTACTCCTCGTAGGGCCCTCCTGCGGGAAGAACAGGTCCCATGGGTCCCATGTAATGTGAAGGCTCTGGCATTCTCCAACCTGGAGGCGGTTCGGGAATGACGGGGGATTCGACACTTGGAGACCGTTCAACTCCAGGTATTACTGGAGGTTGGGGGTCACCTTGTGGAACGAAACCGGCTGGATACGAGCCATGAGGAATTACAGGTGGCATCGGCCCTGCGAAGCCAGGAGGTAGTGGTGGAATAATGAAGCCACCTGTCCCCTGGCCTAAATCTACAGGCTCAAGCAGAGCTCCAGTCTGAGGCTGAGGTTGAGGTTGAGGCATGGGTATACCTGCATAATGTCAGGTATCATTCATGTCGAGGTCGATGTACTGGTATTCACCTGGTCCGGTTCCTACACCCAAGCGGCTCAAATCGGCCCTCAACTGATCGACGCGAGCAGTCACAGCGCGTAACTCAGCTTGTCGGTCTTGCACATCTCTTGCGAGCCAGTCATTGAGACCACTCATGTACCTCATCAGCTCACGCTGCTGATCCACTGACGCGAGTTGCGCGAGCCGGTGTTCCTACAGTCGACTTATCTTCGCTGTCCGAGGATTTTTATAAGTCATACTCACCCGCAGAATTGCCATTAACGTATCAAATAGGGGTAATTGAACAACGGTCTAGAAGAACAGTCAACCAGGCGTTACGTTGAGGACATCTATCACTACTCACTGGACCTGGTGGCATCGGGACGTAAGTTGGAGCGGGGGCCTGAGCACCTGGTTGCCGGGGTTGACCGTCTATTACACCTGGTGGTGGTACGACACCCGGCTGAAGTACGGATAAGTGCCCATTCAGTTGCGACTGACGTGAAAAACAACTTACCTCGCCGCGAGGTCGGTACCAACTAGTGAACTCATGAGGGACGTCGCCTCCCCCTAGGTGTCCCGGAGCACTGGGAGGGCGATCATACAGAGAGTCGGGCTAATTTCGAAGTCAGGCTAAGTTACTAACAAAGCGGCCAAGGAAGCACACCAGAAAAGGTCCAGGAGGGCGCACCCTTGGCCGCCGTTCTGTAGGTGGAATATCAGCAGCGATATGTTCCGCTCTGGGTGTACGACTGCGGTCTGGGATGGCTTGGGGAATAACAAAAGGCGCATCATGAGAGGCTGGTTCTTCGGTCCTTTGCTGTCTTCTAGGGAGCGACAGAGGGGGTCTAGGAGGTGGTGGGTGAAGTGGTGGATGGTACGTTTCGGGGTACCAGATTGATGGTTGTGGGAATGGAGGGGCAGTGTCTCGCCTTAGAACCGGGCTTGCGCTCCTCGACCGGGATGGTCTAGGAGCGGGTTGGTAGACGAACGGAATTAGCTGAGGAGGAGGCTGAATATCCGAAGGAACCGGTGGGGGTGGCACACTCAGCAATTCAATCAATTGTTCATCCAAGGAGGGACCAGCTTGGCGGGATGCATGCGTGTGAATGGGGATGCGACCCCGTTCCCGTACACGGACAATGTGCTCCCAGTTATCTGCATCGGCTCGGGAATCATCCGACTCTGTAACAGATCCTTCCACCCTGTGTCTGGTGGCTCTTTGTGTCGTGTCGGAGATTCGGATGGTCTCCGTTTCCTCGACGGCCTCGCGCTGAGTTGTATCCTGCCGGGTATTGATCAACGTCTCTATGAGAGACTCGATATGGAGCATGCGTTCAAAAATCTCCGTATTATCTTGCGGCGCATGCCCGGATTGCCGAAGCTCGTCTAATATGTGGTTGGTCGACGTCTGTCCTTCGCACAGAGCAGTCGTCTGGTCGCGTACTTGCGTCAACATATCGCGGATAATGTTTATCGTGGTACCTTGCACTGGTCGGGCTGTAACGCTAGAGTCCGTAGATTCTGTGGAGGGTGTTGGGGATGATGGAGGAGGAGTCGGGGAAGATGACGACGAGGTAAGGGAAAGAGATGGCCCAGGAGATGTCTCAGAAGACGAAATAATCGAACTAGACTCAGAGGACGGCGACGACAGTTCTGATGACCAGGCGGGAGAGGGCGGAGGCATAACGCTAAAGTCGTCCGAATGATGGGAGGACCAGAAAGAGTAAGTAGGACTCGTCGAGCCGACCGAACGAGGCCTCGCAGGAGGTGGTGAGAGCTCGATTGGGATCAAATGTGGCCGGGATCGAGGACCCACTGGAGCAACTCTAGGTTCGAAGATGATATTACTGCCGTCTACAGACTGATCCCTATGGGGAACAGCCAGAGGCTCTGGCCGTTCTGCAACGACGACCGTCTCGGTTGCAACCAAGTGGGTGCGTACGTATGCCGACAGAGCATGTAGTTCATCCCCAATGATTCGTATATTTTCAGATATCTCGTCCAGGCGGGTGGAACGATCCAGTTCGCGGATATGGTCGAGCAATCGATCAATCTCATGCGTTATGACCTCAGTGCGTTCTGTATGAGTGTGTGTTGGTTCTGTCTCCAATTCAGAGTGGATGGAGGGCCGATTAGTCTGCGGGGAGCTCATACTGACGCTGATCGAGGGTGCAGGAGAATTGACAGGTGCAGGGGATTCAGGAAGTGGCACCATCATCGGATGGGGTGACTACAAGCCGAATAAGGCCCTGAAACACACGAATAAAACAAGTCACTCACATAATCCAAGGAGCCTGAGCTCAAACGACTTGACAAGAGGGAAGGTTCCGTTGATATCTCAGAAGAAGCGGGTGCATCAGCCAGTGAGACAGCATCGTCCTCCACCAGACTTCTTCTAGTCGAAAGACTAGACACACTGGACACTGTGGAAAGGGTACGAGACGAAGACGAGGACGAAATGGTCGTGATTGTCAGAGGAGTCGGGCCGCTAGAGGGTGATGACAGAGACTGAGTCACTGGAGCAGGTGGTGGCGGGAGAGGTGTAGATACTACTGAAGATGAGATCGTCTCTGTGATTGCCGTCAAGCTCCCGAGACTGGTCAATGGTGAGACGCTAGGCCGCATAAATGATGTTTCAAAGGAAGTGTCACGACCGTCCTGGATGTGCAGCGACTGCGTGACAAGCGTTGGCTGAAGATGCGACGAGTCGTACGAGACATCGGTCTCCTGTGCCCACTGGGATGGGTGGATGGAAGGGGTAAAGTGCGTGGTTGCCAAAGGACTGGGGGAACGGGATCTCTCTTCCCTCACAGGAAGATCACTCATCATGGACTCCGAAAACTCGGACAGACTGGACATTCTGGCAGACTCCTCAGAGCTAGACTCTATAGTCAAAGGATCAGAGGTGGAAAGGTCGCCGGGGCTAACGATAGACAAAGGCGGGACTGCCGTTAACTCAGGATGCTCTAAATCAAGGTCCCGAGTAGAACTAGACGTAGTAGGACTGAGCTCAGAAGGGGGAAGAGGCACGGACTCAGGAGTTACGTCCGGGAGAATGTCTGACTCTAGGGACTGCGGCGAAGGAACGTCCGTGGGGGTCTTCGGAGGAGGTGTTGGGGCCCTTTCGACGGAGTGGTCAACCGCCAGGGAGCGCGGCGTGCTCGCCTCAGAGGGGATCGTCTGGCATAAAGACGCAGTCTCGTAATGGGTCTCTGATCGTCCAGTGCGCTCGCATTCGCAGAGCTCCGCCGTGACAAACTCGGTTTCCGTCTCCGTCTTGCACTTTTCAGCTGTGTAGAAATCGGTTTCAGTCTTACACTTCTCCGCAGTCACATATTCGGACGAGATGTCGGAAGCACACCGGTCTACAGTATAGAACTCGGTGGAGGCCTCTGTTTTGCACTGGTCGACGGTCGCATAGTCTGTCTCGGAAGGAATTGTAGGCAACGACTTGAAGGATGCAGTGGATGGGGAATTCGCAGTGTCGTACCCTTCACTGCCGGAGCTGTCGGGGATTTCGAGCGCAGACAAAGCTGCGGTGGAAGGCGCGGGAGTCGGAGTAGTGGACCGGCTTCTTGTCCAAGTGCTCAACGTGGAGCGGCTCCGTGAAGCCGTATAACCTGAGGCTGTGTTCTCCTTATCGGACGTCCCCTCCAAGTACGTGTAGCTCCTACTGTAGCGCCTCCTCCGGATTCCTGGGCTCCTGGACAAAGAAGATGGGGAAGTCGACGTGTAACTGCTGTAAGTATATGATCCGTCGTGCGAATCACCCAAGTACGAGTTGGACTCGGTACGCCGGTACGATAGCGTCGAAGGCACGATCTGTGTATTGGAACCACCGGATGTGAACTCGAATGCAGTCTCGTCAGTGATAATACCAGTCGTAGTCGGCCGCGCATCAGACGATGAAGTTGAAGAGTCTGTCATTGAGTAGAACGAGTTTGTCGTTGTGCGGGGCTCGCTTGATGACGTCCTCGAACCGGCCGAGAAGAAGTTGTTGTCCGAGATATCAGACAGGGGCTTGCTTTTCCCACTGGGAGGCGGTGTGATGCGCACATCACCACCTAGCCTAGGGCCACTAGATATAGTCACGGGGGACCCATCACCCAAGATTACACCGCCAACAAGACTCAAGCCAAACCCAAGACCAGGTTTAGCATTCCTCGCTCGACTGACTGCGGAAGCAAACTCCTCGTCAAGGTCAGTCAACGAGCTTGTACGGCGCAGGGAGCTGCTTCGACTGGGTGCGATGACACGAGGATCACCAGGATACAGGTAGGATTGGTTGGACACCGCTCCGTCGTCCGTAGTATGCGTGTGGTGGGCATGGAATGACGGTGGACGCGATAATGGACCAGTGCTCGAGGAATCCGAGAATGTGTGCAAATCCGACAGACTGGGAATGGTATGCAAGGGGGGGACAAACACAGTAGACGCCGAACCAGAGCCAGAGCCAGACAAACTAGTGGTGCTCGTCATCGATCGGATTGTTCTGATGGACCCTGTAGGAGAACCTGGCTCTGAACGACTGGGCAAAGTGACAGAACGGTCCAAGGCTTCCCTGCACGTGATTATCAATACATCAACACAACCGGAGGAAGTAATGGGATGTTATACCAGATGGCGCTAACCCAACGAACTCTCTCCCTTGCGCTCTCTGCAGCCAATCGTTCAACGCCATCACTGTACAGAAGCTGGAAAGGGCAAAGGAGCTCCATCAAAGGGGGGGCATCACCCTCGGCGAGCTGAGCGCGAGCAGCAATGGTCCCAACATCTTCTTTCGCGCTGGGATGGCCTGGGGAAGGCACAGAGCGCACTTCGGTGCAGTTGAGCAGGTCCAATGTCACGACACCTCTACCTCCACCAGGAGCAATCCAAGAAAGCAGCAACATGTGTGGGTACAACAGCGCTTGACAACGTTGCCAACGATACGGGGGTCCGGAATGCACGTTGAGGTACCATAACACGCCAATGCGAAGGGGCTAAACAATACAATGAGAGCCAGCGAAATGAAGTAAGTAACGGTGCACACCTCTCGACTGTCTCGTGCGTAAGCACCCAACTCGGTCATATCAAAAGGGGGAGGGATGATATTGCTGTTGACACTCTTTGGCGTCGTTGGTGGGTTATTGCCATTATTCGTATTCTCTGAAGTGGGCTGCTGGCCCCTGTCAGCCCGCGAGGCACGTCTACGGAGGCTGAATAGACCCTCGGACTTTACTATTGGGGAGACAGAGGAGGAATTGGTAGAGGAGTCTGCAGTCTTTCCTAGAGCTGGCGTACGCTCCTTCCACGCTGCGACGATGTTGCGAACTGAAGTTAGCGGAGAACGCGGAGAAGTTTGTGGTCGGCGTAAGGGCGAAACCATGGGCGAAATGTTGGACGACCTTGTCACGCTCCTTGCTGCCTCGAAGGTGTCGGAAAAAGTGCTAGCAAAATCACTGGGGCTCAGCTGCGTGGCACTCCTGCCAGTTGTCGTAGTTGGATCCCTGGTGGGTGGTGCCAAAAGAGACGAGGACGACAAGGGTTCTGAAACAGAAGACGTAGAGGAGATGGTCGAGCCGGCCTTGCTCTTTGCGGGGGACGACGGACGGGAGCCATATCCGGTGGACGTGCCATACCCAGTCGTCGTATATCCATAACCAGTCGTGCTACTCATGTAAGGTGTGGACTGGCTGTGCGGGAAGAATGGACTGTGGGCACGATTGCCAGGCATAGATGAAGTACGAGAGTGACCGATGGGCGTGTCGGAAGGCGTCACAGCTCGATCTTCGAAAAACGCGATCAAGTCACCAGTTCTCCTTCCGACTGGGCGATCGGACGTCAAGTCTGTCGCAGAACGAGTGTGAGCATGACGAGCGGAAGCGGTGCTGATGCGATGGGCGGAGAGCCTGAATGCTTCGGGAGTTGGGTTTGCGGGTCGAGAAGCATCTTGCAGGTAGGATATAGGACGAGACGGGATGTTCTCTGTACGTTCAGAGATTGTGCTCAAGCGATTACCTTCGCGGTTGTAGATGGAGTAAGTATCGAGACTAGTCGAATACGATGGAGTTATCCCTGTGTAGGACGACGGTGCGGAGCCACGCGACCACTCAGTGAGCATGTCCTCTGTACTGTCGAGTTCGTTGTCGAGGTCATTCAAAGTTGCCTCCACTTCGGCTGTTTCCTCGAGGGAGTTTTGCTCGGAATATGAATCGTACGAGTTGGCAGACCTGGTTGGCGAGACGTTGACACGCCGCATGCGCCGACCCGAGGTGGCCGTCTCGCTGTCTGAGGAGGCCAGGGGTGTGTCTGGCGGGGGTTATCGCATCCGCTAGGGGTGGCACGACGGAGACACATACCAGAGCTCGAGTAGGAGGATCGTGACGGGGAGAAGATGGTTTGAGAGTTAGTAAAAGTGGAAAAAGTGGCGGTCCCGAAGGGGGACCTAGTATGGTCAGTACTTGAACTGTAGCTAGACATGATGGTCAGTACATTGCCGAGGGCGTACAACAGACGGCCCAACGAGACTCAACCAACCCAGCGTTAGGGCAGGCACACTCGCGGTCGCGTCGAGTCATGTGATCGTTATTGTTCTCGCTTAGGTAATGTATTCCCAGCGGTCTTAGCGCACCACCATCATGGCCGACGACATGGACGTCGACCCGCCCGCCACGGGATCGGGGAAGAACGCAAAGGAAAACGACGGGAAGGATAAGAAGAGATTCGAGGTCAAGAAGGTACCTCGCCGACGTGTTGCAGTATCTCCCTTCTCAGATCCTTTCTAGTGGAATGCCGTAGCGCTGTGGGCTTGGGGTGCGCATGTTCGCCCTATTCCTTGGCGTGAAGCTAACATACACGTAGACATCGTGGTCGACAATTGTGCAATCTGCCGCAACCATATCATGGACCTTTGTGCGTCGTTTCTCCCCACCCCTTCTAGATCTAATCCCCTTCAGGCATTGATTGCCAGGCCAACCAAGTATCGGCATCAACAGATGAATGCAACGCAGCTTGGGGCATTTGCAACGTGCGCACTTTGCTCTCCCTGTACCCGCTGTGAGCTAACCCTCCTTCAGCATGCATTCCACTTCCACTGCATCTCGCGGTGGTTGAAGACGAGGAACGTTTGTCCATTGGATAACCGCGAGTGGGAGTTACAAAAGTGGGTGCCATTCTAAAATCCATCTGACGTTGATTAATGTCTGCCTCGCAGATACGGTCGCTGATTCGTTGCGCGAGCTGTATCATAGAAGCCGCTATTCCTCCATGTGTACCAATTTTGCAATCAAGTTGCTTCATGCCACTTCCGATCAGGCGGAATCCGACCGACGTCCGCTGCTATTATTGATTATATCGTGCAACGAGTATCATTGCGAATGGATCAATAGCTTCCTGATGTGCATAGACTCACACGCCCTAGACATCAAAGGCAGAAGATATTCGCGCACGACAACAAAAACACGCTCGTGTTTACAGACCATCCGCCAGCGTCGTCAGGCGCGCCGGCAACATCCGTTCGAGCTCTTGTTGCAGTGCCTGATCTTGGAGAGCAGAGACTGGCCAAGACTTATCACATTTCTCCCTGGATAACACGCTCCAATTCGGAGACGGCGTTGGTAAGATATGTGAGAAGTCTTTCACAGCAAATTGCTTGCTGTCCTGTTTTCACGGACCAACATCGAGGTTACTTATCCCTAAGATGGAAAAATGGACAGCTAACCTGGAGGGAGACCCCGCACAGAAGACTACTTGGATAGTCTGCAAACCGAACATCCGAACATTGCTCAATGATCGGGTTTGATCCGATTTCTAGATACACGTCCACTGTTGTCGAGCTATGCATGCGAAACTAGGAGCAACAGTTAATTGGCCTGAGAAACGAAGATACGCGTCTATTTCACCTGATGGCAACCAACCACTATCACACATTCCGACAAGTCGTGAAGAATGATGCTACCAGCGATCCGTGGTAACAAAAAAATGCATTTATAAACCCGCTGTACGTGCAGCGCCGTGATCTCCGCGCGATCTTTGCCGCTGGGGAGAAAATTCACAATGCAATTGTCAAGATCAGAGATCGAGACTTCTGCTGAGGAGCTAGGATGGCGAACATCGAGAGTGGTCAAGTAGCGGTGAGAAAACGAAGCCAGCGTCTTCGCAGAATTGAGAAGGGCTGATTGGGGTTTTGTAGAAGGCGCGACGACCGGTGCAGGATCAGTTGACACCTTCGGTTTCGTGACTGTTCGCCTGAATAAAAACCTGGGAGCATTAGCTGAGGCCCCGCGAAGCTCTTCAGTGGTTTTCTCTAATGTCTTAAGTTGCTGGTCGATAGGATGACTGGGAGCCCTTCTGTCGAGATAGGGGAAGACGTACGAGTTCGCACTGCCTTTGATCATAACTAGGCAGACTCCCAGTAGCATCGCTGAGGCTTTTGGTCAAGCGCGAGAGATCTGATGCTACAGCCTGCATCGTCGCTGAGGGAACATCAGACCTGCTCTTCAATGCATCCAACCGCGATGCGAGCTCTGCAGACTCCGCGTTAGATTGCAAGTGGAGGTTGTAGTTTGCGGCGGAGCAGACCAGAGGCGGTCACATTGAAATCCACGCAGAATTTCTGTGCGAAGGTCCACTTGGGTTCGGAGCCATGCATTGGTGCTCGAGCAATACAAAAGAGGTAGTGCAGCACGCTTGGAGGTCACTATCACGCTACTCACCAAGGACAGGCAAAGGTCCTGTACAGCCAAGGTCTGGGTGAAAATTCCGTGAGCAAACAAAGACCTTCACCATGATTGTGGCAGTACACCAGCGCTAGAATCCATGTACAGCGAGCACTGGTCGGTAAAAGTCTAGCTTCAAATTCGCTCCCAACTTCCAGCCCACTCGTAGCAATGGCCGAAGCCGAAGCTGGTTGCTGTGGTTGGTGGCTGTTCAATCATCAATCTGCACACTGAGTCCCTTTTTTGAGGTCTCTGTATCTACTCGACTCTTGATAGTTGGTGTATCCTTCGTGAGTTCTGACTTTGACTGGTCAAGTGTCGCAGCCCTTGAACGCAAAATATGCTTTCACACAGACGCCTTCGGCGCGGATGTGCACTGCTGTGGTGGCCCGCGAGGATGTTGTGGTAGCTGCTGCGACTCTTCATTCAATGATGATGACTTTGATGAACGGATGAAGAAGGAACAAGCGAAACAAGGTGACAATGCTGAGCTAGTCGACTCTCAACCTGTTCCATCGCAGGGCATGTCTGTTTCAGGCGACGCAAAAGCATCCCATGTGGAGTCATGATGTGGTGGGTATCGCCGTCCAGTTCTGCATCCACAACCTTACAAATTCACCGTTAGCTACACAGTACATCGTGAGATGGATAGTTACGTATTATCAACTGTTGGACAGTCAAGTACTTTTGGAGATGCTTAACTTGGATATACCGATGTTTGTGTCGCAGGGACCCTGTTCAAGCTAAACCTTTACTAGTGACCTCATGCACGCAATTTGAGCGGCGAAAGCTGCTTGCAGTGGAAGCCAGGGCCATGAGCATTCATGCAATGTTTCTCTGACAAACAAATCCCCTCGTTTAACTGTGTCTGCTAGCTGCCGGATTCACTACAGGGCGCTCCGATGGGATTACATGTCAGAGCCTGCAACCGCTGTTGCAGGTTGTTGTGAGAATGCGGAACCTCCTGTCCCCTGTGATGACCATTCTCCTTTACGTCTTGTCATCCCTTCAACGTCCAACTCGTTGTGCAGCCTGCATTCGTCTTCATGACCTTGTGGGCATACTTATAACCCCACCAGATTATCAGGCCCTTTCGGCTTCGATAGGACATGTAGTCCGTTGGTGTTGAACATGGCCTTACGCGTCATATATAAGTTCATACTCCTATGTGGTTATTTATTTACTACATTATTCAGAACTCCGTTATAGTAGTTAGCAAGTCACACCCATGACATGTCACACACCCTGTAACGTATATAAGGCTGGCTGCTGTAAGCACCACAATAGAGTTCTCTTGACCTCTAACCACTACTTGCTCAGCACAAGTCGTAACCAGGTAAGCCACCGCTTTCCCTATGCAACCTAGCCTGCTTCAACAGTTGGTTGTGGCTACATTGATCATTCGAGTGCTTCAGAAGACTCAGTGATGCGCTTGATTATCGGAAGTCCCAAAGCTGCCGCCAGAGGCCACTGACACATCGAATCCTACATAAACACTAACAGCGCTTCCCTAAGGGGGGAGAGCGCTGGTCCAAGGAAAAATGCTCTTACGCACGCCCTGTGGTGTACAGGGGGTGTGGGACTCGAAATACTACCTGGTTGCCTCGTTCTGTAGGGGGCTGGGTAATTTAATACCCACTGAAGCCTCAAAGTTCGTGGGCCAGCTATTTTCAGTGTCGGGCGGTGGGTTGTTATATGTTGCCATGTGTTGGCAACGTTACGGCGGTATGAGGGTGGTCGATGTACATCTTTTGCCATGTATCTGTCGAGCTGTAATTGATGGGTCCAGCGTGATTTTATTGCTTGTAACGTATGGTTCGTGCCTCGGATAACTCGTTCGCATCGGAGGACCCATACAAGGTGGGCCGACTCCAATAGAAGTATTCTAAGGAGGCGTGACGCGACAGTTTTGGGGGTTGTGTGATTTCGTTGTCGTCCGTTTTCTTGTTGCGTGGCCGGGGCTGAGATTGACCGGCATCCCAGTGTGGTACCTATCGTAATGGGGGCCATGCACCAAAAGGTTCAGGCCACATGGCATGGGTTAGTTGCCAAATGGTGCGTCTTGCCTGGCTATCGCATTGTAGGAGAATATGATCCAGTGATTCCGTAGTGTTTTCGTGCTCGAAAGCACATGGTGGGGATCTTCGCCCGGTAATCGCCAATCTTGAGTGAGCGGTGTAGCGCTCTGTAAAGGAAAGTTTGTATCGGTTTTCGTATGTTGGGGTGACGGAGGTCGTTCCATTTGTTCCTGTTATAGAGTGTAAGGCATGTCGTGCAATGTTCGAAGTTAATGAGGGTGGCCCTGTTGTAGGGGGCGTTGGTTCTGGAAGTCAGTTTTCTAGCACTTGGGATAGTACGGTTAGTTTGATACCTTGTAGGTCGAGATTGTTGGGGACAATGGTGCCGATCTCGTCGCAGTTTGGTTTCATGGTGCCTAGATTGGCAACGGAGTCAGCTCGTTCGTTCCTGAAGGTTCCTGTGTGTCCTTTCGTCCATACGAAGTTGCCGATTTTAAGAGGGTGGAGTGCCTCATACAAAAGGCTTGGATTGGATGTCAGGGTGGAGGCAACTATTCCATATCGTTTGATCTGTCTCGATTGTATTAGTGATGGTATTGATTGCATGTCTCGCGCTATCAAGGTCCGTAAGGGTCGCTCTCCGGTAGGGGGTTGTTGTGAATGATATTTTGATCTTTTTGTACGCTGTAGCTTGATGCCTTGTAGGTTGAAGTTATCTGGAATGGATGTCATCGTGTATTATTTAGCGGCCCCATGGTTTGAGAGGGGATGTCATTTATTCTTGGTGTCAATTATGTAGCAGTATGAACTTCGCTCAATATCAAGTTCAGAGGTACGAAACTGAGAACAATCCGGATATCTCATCTAGAGCTTCAAGTCTTCTGCCCGCACGGCGTCAGTGCATTCAAGGCTGCCACATTATTGATCGTTTCGCCGCTGTGACTCCCCACGCACCTCGGGCTATCCCCGCTCGTCTTTCGTTGTCGCGCGGTCTGCAGTGTGTCGTGCCGCGGTCGCAGTCGTCTCGAAGAGCTTCGGATTGAATACCCACCATCCTCGAGAGCGTCGCTGGTCCATTTCCAAGGTCTTGAAATTGCAATCCGATCTACACTATGACGACGCTTCCCTTCTCGACTACCATCTGCACTTGGACACATGCACGGGTCAAACATGCTACCATAGTACTCGTGACCATAACCGGGTAAAAAGCTGCTCGTAGTTTCCGGGTCGCGGTTTACTCTTAGCAGAAGCGAGTCCTGCTATAGCTTCATGGCTATATGGACGGTCCCATCATAGCGTCCGACAGTGCGCTTCGCCTAGACACGTATTCCAAGATGCTTACTGCAGCTCCGCTGTTTCTTTCCCGTTTTTGGTTTTTCAAGCCTGATGCGAGCGGTCGACAAGTCCCACAGTGAATGTGGGGTATGCCACTCACCTGGGAAATCAGTCGTGCCCTAACACGATGGCCTACCAGGGTATCCCGTCTGAGAGTGCAGGTTGGCCAAGTGGTCAACACGACATCCTACCCCGAGTTCTGCTGTTGAAGGCACCTCAGGAGATGAGTATATTGGTTCCCCCTGGCATAATGCACATTGCCATATACCGATAAATGCGTTCTTCAGCTGGAAGTGCTGGTGACGTGGAATCAGTGGCAGCAATCGCCTCAAAGTCAACATCTGCACGCCTTACGGCGCCAAGGAAGGATCTTTCATGCGTTTTGATTTGACTCCATGTATCACCGCCATCAAATCCCAGTTTTCTTCTATATCCGCGAGGAAGGTAAGTTGCTGGATCACCTGAGGCAACATACCAGCCGTCGTCCACGTTATGTCTACGACAACCCGAGGAACTTGCCATTCCATAGCTGGATCCACCAGTGCCCCATAGTGGCCATAGCGTGCCACCACCTTGTTTTACTCGGCTTCCTTGCGACACCGGAGTCCGCAGTCCCAACGTACGGCGACTTTGACGTCGGATTCGAGAACCAAATTCAAGCGCTCAAATGGGTTAACCAGTGCATCACCGCCTTCGACGGTGACCCGAACCGTGGTGCGATGAACGGCCAGAGTGCAGGTGGTTTCTCCATCGAACTTCACATGGTCGCGAATCAAGGAAAGCAGTTGTTCCATGGCGCTATCACCCAGAGGGTTTTCAGGACCCCATTACCCATTGCTGAGCAACATCAAGTTCGTATATGCGCGCTTACCCATTTGCTGTAGCGCCTGACATAAGCGCCGCATAGCCACTTTAAATTTTATTCATACGCTACCAGTTCGGTAGGCGAACATGCGGCTGTCTGCGAAACGCAAGTGTCAGCGATTTGGTAGAACACACGATGCCGCCGTCGAGGGAAATTGAAAGTGATCCATGGTAAGTGCTTGGGGCCGTCAGATGCAATGTTCAGATCCCCCAAGAGTAGCGGGCTCTATAATTCCATCCATCCTGGATGGTATCGGATAACCTAAACTGCAATTCCAATCGGGACAGTTCGCGCATTCGTCGTGTAAGCTTAAATGGCCGCTACCTGTTTTCCGTGCCTCCGTCCGACGGGACTCTACAATTTCGTTGGCATGGAAGGAATATTTCCCTGCGGTTACCGAGACGGACATCCAGGAATACCCCCTGAGTGACTCATAGCCCCAACTAACCAGAGAACCTGCTGTGAGGCGGTGGCCTACAGGCACATGTGGTAGTGCGTGCTGCGGAGAACTGGATGGAATTTGATGTGATAAATATGGAGCGAGTGTTCGCCCGCCGCCCTTGGTTTCAACGGACCACAAATGGAGACTGGTGTGGACAGTAAAGTTCCACACCGAGGATTAGGGGCTACGTCCGAAGCTTACTTGATCTCAGTGGTTCGAAATCTCAGACAGTGGCCAAGTTATCCAATATGCCGAGAACGACGCCTATCGTACCAACTAATCCTCAGGACAGAGGGGCGTATAATATAGTAAATACACAGTTCACAGTTGTGCCAGAAGAAATCAGGAATTTAATGCACCGCAGTCATCGCTAGAGGCTATGCCGGATGGCACCCTAGGCCACGAGACGACGAGAAGACCATCGCTCATAGTCGCCGAAATAGTACTAATCTACCAGATTTGATGTTGAAACCCGTACGGGAAGAACGAGTCAGAAAAAGAACTCACCATTGTGCCTTTCGGAACGTTGAGCGCACGTTCAAATCGGCCGTATTTGATTTCCTTTGCGAGATATTTCACCTCGCCTTCTTGGTCTGCGGGCATCCTTGGGCGTCGCTCCCCACAAACAAGGAGTGTGTCGTTCTTCTCCAAGTGTACCCGCAGTTCCTCTGACTTTATGCCGGGGAGTTCCAGCATGGCAGTTATGCTGGACGAGGATGGGTCGTCGCATATCTCGAGTCTGTCAAATTATCAGCGAGGTGGACAAACTGGTTGCCGGGTGCGCCTGCGGACCTAGGCTTGTAGACGAGACTACCTTGGCGCACCCTTCTGTCTAGTGCGATATGATGTTGCCGCAAAACATGCAGGACGTATCTGCGGGCCAAGGCACGATCCAAGGCGCGAAAGCGGTCTTCCTGGCTGGGCTGGGACGACAGATTGGTAGCGACTAGCGTGGTGGAAATGGTGGTCATGGAAGCTTTGAGGGGGGGAAGGATCGACTCATGACAGACTTTTATAGGCCGGAGTAGTACCGTGTTTCGGCGATCGGATGAGGCGAGCGATGGAGCCGGAATAAGCCGAGGATGACTCCGACTGGATATGTGCAAAGTCTCACTGAGCGCGTGACCGACTCTTGTCTCTGATAGCAACGCCACCTTCAGTTGTAACAAAGCACTACCTAGTTGCCCGACATGAGCAAGGTGGTGTTCGGTGGGTGTGCCCGTTCCCCTTCATCGCCCGCTCATTTGGACTCGGTGCAGTTGGAAACGTGCCTTACAACATGGGCGAGGAATGTGTTTCGCCAGTTTCCTTCCGTGGCCACACGTTCTGAACTCCCCACAGGAGCAATTGATCGACGTCTTCAAGTCTGTCGGTCAGGTCGTTGGCTTTAGGTAGAATTCTCACTCCCTCGTCTTTTTCGCCTCTCACTCCCCTTCAGACTCGTTTTCGACAGGGAAACGGGAAAACCTAGAGGTTACGGTTTCTGTGAATTCGCTGGTACATCCAATCCATTTTCTGTCTTTCAAATCTTGGCAGTTGTCTGACCCATTCCGACCCTTTTACTGCGACCCCTCGACGCGGCTGTCTGTGCGCCCCACATCAAATCATTCCTACTCGTGTGCTTCTGTCATTCATGTTCCCAAGATCATGAAACTGCTCTTTCTGCTGTGCGAAATCTCAACAATGTGGACGTTGGCGGGCGTCCCTTGCGAATTGACTTAGCAGACTCCGACCCTTTTCTGGAAGGCAAGACTACGGTGCGAGGCGAGCTACTAGATGGTAGTGACCCAAGAGGGCATTGGCGTGATCGTCACCGAGACCGAGACCGAGACCGAGACCGAGACCGAGACCGCGACCGTGATCGCGACAGAGACCATTATGATCACCATAGAGATCACAAGCCTCAAGACCCCACCGCTTTTCTGTCAACGCTTCCCCTCGGTGTTCCTGTTCCCCCTGGGTCTACCGCATTAGATTGCATCAGTCAGACGCTCGCCACAATGAACCCCGCTCAGTTAGTGGAAGTGCTGGCACAAATGAAGGTGTGCAGCGGTTCTCAGAAACGTGGCCGAATAGTTTTGCGAATGACATGCCCGCCGCGATCAATTTTCTTCCTTTAGGCATTTGTGATTACGCATCCTGAACAAGCACGCGCCCTTTTGATCGCACATCCGCAGTACGCCTATGCGCTCTTCCAGGCGCTGCTTCTAAACAAGATCGTAGATCAAGCTGTCCTCCAGGTATGTGTAAATCACACATTTCACGGGGTACTATAGCTGATCCGTAAAATATCATCCGTAGCGTATGCTTCAAGCAACTGTGGGTACCAGTGCACCATCGGGGCCGCCGCAGCCCCCACCTCAGATGCCGACATATCAACAACCCCCGCCTTTGCACCCAACACCCCCGGTTATGCCTCCCCAAATGTCTGTCCCTCCACCGACTGGCCCAAGCATGTATCAACAGCCCCCCCACATGCCCCCGCAGCATGCCTACTATACGCCGCCCCCGCCACCACAACCGGCACCTCCGTCTCAGGCGCCTCCCACCTCGGTGCCTGACCTCGGTATAGACCCTGCGCAGAGGGTGAGCCTATTTACAGCGTTCGATGTCGCGCGCATGACTGCTCACGCCGACGTTTACCAGCAAATGTTGCTCCAGGTCCTTAGTTTGACGCAGGATCAAATCAACGGACTGCCTCCTACGGAGCGAGACGCCATTCAGGCCTTGGTATGCCCCTTTTGCCAGATACTTCTCGCCCGTCCTTGACGCGCGTCCGGTGACAGCGGAACCAGTTCATGGGCGGTATTACCGCATAAAATGACTGCCTTTGGCAGACATCGCAATGTCGCGATGAAATCGAATCGCTCAACGTTCTCATGATCCGTTGTCCGTCATAGCTTGCAGGTATTCTCCGTTCCGTCGCGTTCTCAACCCGAGTTTCTCCTTACATTGCCTCCGATGTATCTAACTACTCTAAAATTCAAGCAAGCTTATTTTCGATGCTCCTCGAGTTCTTGAGCGCCACAAGCTTTGTAGTGACCTCGTCCAGTAGCACCATCTCTCCCTTTGATTTCGTGCCAACGTCGTCACGGTTTCGGACGTTGACCGAGCGACTGTCGAGTTCTTCTTGGCCCACAACTGGTATGATATGTCATGCATCAGTACGCGAAAGGATCCGTGACAATGCACACGGACGCACCAAGGAGGAAATTGTACTGTGCGATTTCACCGTTGCGAATCTTTTTGGGAAGGGTATCAGCGCCGTTGTCGACGTCTGCGAACAGCCCGAGAGCCGAAAGTTGGTCGGCTATCTCCTGGGCATACTCTTTCTGTAAACACCAAGACGATGAGCGCCGTACGCGTTCCAAGGATGGACGACGACTCACATACGGGACAGCAACGGGAATCACAAGTACTTGGCGAGGGGACAACCAGAATGGCCTGTTCGTTCCCAAAGGTTCACTCAGACGCACTTGAGGCGCGCAGCGCGACGTACCATTTCCCGCCAAAGTGCTCGGTAATGATGGCGAAGAATCGTTCGAGACTTCCCAAGATAGCACGGTGAATCATCACTGGCCGCGAGGGGGGCTTGTCTGGGTTTGTCACGTCCTCCGCGGAACGGTACTTGAGGTTGAACCGCTCCGGAAGCTGGAAGTCGAGTTGGATGGTTGCGCACTGAAACGATCTGCGCAGTGCATCTTTGATGTAAATGTCGATCTTGGGTCCGTAAAAAGCACCGTCTCCAGGGTTGATCCCCCACTGCCCTGGGTATCGCTTGTCAAGGGCCTCTTTCAATTGCTATGTCAAGCACAGTGAGTATGTGATTGTGCGATGGGGATAGGCGATGTGACTAACAGCTTCAGCAATGTCCCAGGTCTCGACAGTTCCGAGGTAGTTGTCCGGACGAGTAGAGAGCTCCATCCGGAGTTCGAAGCCGAACATGCCATAAATGTGTTGCATGAAATCAAACAGAGCCTCGATCTCGGAGGTGATCTACGACGGACGTTAACGAGTCGCCTCAACACGTCATCGCTATGCTTTCTCTCACCTGCGACGGCATGCAAAACACATGAGTGTCGTCTTGCATGAACCGTCTGACGCGGGTCAGACCAGTGAGCGCCCCCGAGGCCTCGTTTCGGTGCACGATGCCAAACTCGGCCATCCGGATTGGCAACTCTTTGTAACTCCGGTCCCGGGAGTCGAAGATGAGACAGTGACCGGGACAGTTCATCGGCTTGAGCGCCCATATCTCTTTCTCAACTTCAAGCGTGAACATGTCGTCCTTGTAGTTTTGCCAGTGTCCGGAGGTCTCCCACAGCTTTGCGTTGTACATGATGGGCGAGATGACTTCTTGGTAGCCGCGTTTCACATACTCTGACTGTACAGGTTCTCAACTGAACGACACATGCCGGCAGGACCTGAACAAGGCACGCACCCTCATTAGCTCGAGCAACGTGTTGTAGATCCGGGTGCCATGGGGCAAGAAGAAGCAGCTCCCGGGGCTGAGATCATTGAAGAAGAACAGTTCTTGTTCCTAAAAATGTCGGGTAAGACAATACTCGATCTGTCGATCGAATCTTACCCTGCCAATCTTGCGGTGATCGCGCTTAGCGGCCTCAGCCAAAAATGCCTTGTAATCCGACAGCTGCTTCTTGTCTGGGAACGATATCCCGTATACACGTTGCAAGGAATCGTTTTTTGCATCACCTAGGAAGTATGATGCAGAGTTCTGCAAAGCTGATCAATCTCCACATAACTGCCAAACACCTCGACTGACCTTGGTGACCATGAAGGCCTTGATCTTGCCAGTATGAGGAACGTGAGGACCGACACATAGATCAACCATTGGCCCGCAACGGTAGACAGAGGTGGAAGAACCGTCGGGAATCTTCGTTTCAATGAGGTATTTCTTGTACTTGTTGTACTTTATATATTGAAAGGGACGATCGATCAGAGTTGGTATATGAGAAGCGTGGTTTCAGCGACTTACGCTGAACATCTCCAAGAGTTTCTCCTTTGAAATGACGAGCCTTTCGAACCGCTGTCTGTCCTTGATTGCACTCTCGGCGACCTTCTCTA
The DNA here is from genome assembly GCA_038091355.1 of Phylloboletellus chloephorus. Classification (NCBI taxonomy): domain Eukaryota; kingdom Fungi; phylum Basidiomycota; class Agaricomycetes; order Boletales; family Boletaceae; genus Phylloboletellus; species Phylloboletellus chloephorus. The sequence continues at coordinate 7,241 of JBBPOI010000013.1, read as the reverse complement.
GTGCAGGGTAATCTGCGTTGGTGACGACTCTGAAGCACGAGTGAAGATCGAGTGGATGGGGAAACGCTAGTGACGTGCCTATCTTCGATTGCCATCTCGTAGAAGAAACCATCTTCCGTCGGAGGACCGATGCAAAGATGGCATCCAAAACGCCTCTCCGCAGCCTCTCCAAGGACGTGCGCAGACGAATGCCAAAAGACGCGTTTTCCTACGAGGAAGGAGAGTAACGTCATCCATACCACCGCAACGAACGAGACCTGTACCTTCTGGGTGCTCGAAATCCAAGAGGTCGAGTTTACACGAGCCCTCGAGCGGCCGCTCAAGGTCCCAAAGCACGTCGTCGACCTAGCGCCTGGTCAGAAAAAGCATGCGCTACTCCACGTAAAAAGACGGTACCTTTGCAATCACGACCCGCTCCGAGAAGCTCTTCGAGACCTCCTTGGCGACGTCCATTGGGCTCGTCTCCCAACTCGTTCCCTTGCGTTCAGAGCCATCGGGCATCGTGATGGTGATTTCCTCCCTTGGCTGCGCTACCACGCAGGTCAGAACACGACAGAAACAAAGGAGAGAGACGGCTGATGCCGCCAACACACCTTTGACGAAATCGGTGTACTCGGCTAGCCAGTGCTCGAACAGCCGGATACGCTGATCGATGTACGCAGGCGGGGGTTGGCGCTGCCCGACACCGCGTGCGTCTCGTCCGTCATCTCGTGACACGCGCGGTCGCAGCACGGGAAGACCCACCTCGAGCGGATACTGCGACGCAGCAGGCGGGGCCTTGTCTTGCTTTTGCTTGGGTTGTTTCTTGATCAGCCCTGGAGCTGCGTGTGGACCGTCTTGTGCGGGTGGGTGCGAGGACGATGCGACGGCGGCGGACGACATTGTGCGCTGGAGTGTGTATGGGCGGGCGAGCCTGTCGTGACGGTGGAGATGCGACCAGAGTTTGGGCCGAGCGAGCAGTCTGAGCATGCGTGACTCGATCCAGATATAAGTCTACTTTTGGACACCGCGTGTTTAGCACTGGTAAAACGAAACAGACAAGATCCTAATCGCCAGACCCGACCCGCCACACCTTGAGCACCCCCGCCCGGTCACCGCTCACGATCCCCCCTCTAAACGGCGAGTCCAGGCATGCCAGCGCCGTGATGATGTCCTGGTGCGACTTGAGCAGATTCTGCTGCTGATGTGTGATCATCGACATCCGCTGCGGTGCCCGGTTCGTGTGGTTCGTCGAGGTCGGCGACTGCACCCACGTCTCGATGTTGCTCGTCACCGCACCGCTCGACGATCGCACCGTGCTACACGACAACGGTCAGTCTCTCCTCCCCACGCGATCCTCCACACGCACCTATAACTCGGTCTCTCATGCTCCGGCTCCGCGCCGACCAGCACCGACGTCCGCTCCAGCTTGCTCACATCCCAAAGCCTCACCCGCCGATCTTCAGACCCCGTCACGACAAATCCCCGATTCCGATTCGACGTCGGCACGTCCGCAGACAAATCTACAATTTCCGAGCGGTGTATCCCCGAGTGCCCACCGAAATCGAGCCCGACGACCATGGCACGCACATCCGGCGACGGTGCGGGCAGCGAGTCCTCCCGCTGCATGCTCTGCGACGGCCCGCGGTCCCTCCGAGAAACGTTTGCATAGGCTGCGCCGCCCGGGTATCGCGAGTTCACCAGCGCGGCGATCGCAGTTGCCGGGCTTTGCTCCGCCTCTATCCCCGTCTGCTCCTCAGGCTCCGGGAACGGCTCGGACGCCGACGTCGTCGTCCGCATGACGAAGTTCTCCACCAACACCGTCTTCTCGATGTCCCACACCTCGATCAGCCTCGGCGGTGTAGGCTCCGGACTGCCTTTCCACGTCTCCACTGCGACCATCACCCAGCGCCCCTTGCCCTTCGTGGGGTGCACGGCACATTGGTGCACTCGCGCCGTTCGGCCCGCGCCAGACCTGCCGACTTGCCAGCTCTTGAGGAGGAGACCGAATCGCTTGTCCCAGAGTGACAGCACCCCCGACGACGTACCAACGAGGATCCACGTCCGTTTTCGGTCCAGACACATGCAAGTAATCGAGCCGAAATGTCGGGGATTCTCTAACCGTTGCAACACGCGCATCGTCCGCAGATCCAACGTGACAATGATCGAATGCGTGGTTGCATACACCAAGTTTGACGCCGCATCTAATGAAACCACACCCAATCTCTCAGCACACCCCAACGACATGCGCATCCACCACGCACCAGTATTGAAATGATACATGCACGTGACGTACTCTCCAGGAGATTCGACCCTGTGTTCCCGGACGACCGACAGCTTACCGTACTTGGGCAACGATCCGGACTGGTTCAAGTGCACTCGCACGACATGCAGACTGCCGTCCTCCCCCGCGCTGGCGAAACAGTGCACGCTCTCGATGATACACACGCTCTTGACTTTTCCATGATGCTGCACGTACGTATGCCGCGGTTTGCTCGTCACGCTCCGTTCCAGCCGCGCGGTGTCCCAAATTTTGACGCTCCCGTCGTCCGAGGACGACACGAAGAACGAGTGATCTGGGGCGACGGCAAGTCCGGTGATACAGTCCGTGTGGGAGTGCAGATGCGCGACGAGCGTAGCCTCGAAGCGGCGGTTGTTGCTGTCCCTCCCGATGAAGCTCTGGCGCGCCGCGTTCCGCCGACGGAGAGGCCCCTCGTGCACGCGAGGACCGAAATCGTGTTGTAGTTCGCGGTTGTTGTCTAGATAGAGGTTTTCGAGAAAGTTGTTGATCCCCATCTGTTGGCCATCTGTGCAACCATGTATCAGCAAGGGAATGGGGTGCGACCGCTAGAAGCATACCATACGTAGAGATTGGCTGGAGCGACGTGACGCGCGGTCTGAGGCGCCGCTTGGTAACACCTGCCGTAGAGATGGGCGACGATCTCCCCGAACGCTCTGGAGAGCCCTCTGAACGCATGCGCGAAGGAGTCTCGAGAACCCCGATGGCATTCATGTTCGACGATCCGACAGCAGGCGCAGCTTTCTGTCCGTCCGTGCTCCCGACCTGCAGCCTATGAGGCACGCGGAGCATCGACGAGTTCGTCGTCGACACCACCGAGTCGGTCGGACTGCTGGGACGATCGTGAGGGGTTGGCGGGACAGGTGCCGACGTGGCAGTCCCAGGAAGTAAATGGGACTGGGCATGGACGTGCTGGTGTCCCGCGCGCTCGCGGGCTGCGGCAGCGATATTGAGAGAAGAGCCAGAGCTATTGATCGTGGCGAGTCTTCGTCGCAACTCGTCGACTGCAGCTGCGTTCGGGATGTGGTCGATGCTGGTGGCCCGGCTCATCCGGGGGGTGCCTAATCGACCCAACACATCGCTCGAGCGGCGAGAGAAACGGGAGAGGTCCGTAGTGGATCGCGATTTGAGGAAGACGGTTTGAGGGACTACGGAGAGTTTCTGGAGCTCGACGTCTCCTGTCGTGCGAATGATCTTCTCGTAGTCGGCTTCTAACCGCAAACGGGAAGCAAAGCTACGACACCTAGATGAATATCGTCCGCACAAGCATATACTGTCCAGAACGCACCTCGACGCGTTGTTGGCGAGTTTGAGAATGTAATCGCGCATTGCTATAAGTTTCGCCTCGTCAGCAGAAGTCATACCGAGGTTCTGCAGCTTCAACCATTGCCCCTCATCCCTATGTCGCGTGTAAAGGGTGAGAAAGACTACCCGGCGAAGGTGGTGGTCTACTCACTCCTCAGTTCTGTTGGGCTTAGAAACACTAGTTGTCCCCGTCTTACGCATAGAGACGATACTCTCCCGCGGAGACTCGACCTTGTTCGCCGGCCTGCGTTGACCTCGCCAGAACATCGTCCGCTCTGCTTTCATAGCCCATTGAATAGCGCCATCGAAGACGGGACGCGGTAGCTGTAGAATTGGCATAAGGAGTCAAGTGAGACCGCATCAGATCACTTCGCATACCGGTAGTTTCATGGCCGCCAACAAACTCTGTTCATCTATCTCCTTGACGTCGGACCGCAGAAGATGGCGCAAGGAGGGGTAGAGAATACACCAGACGTCGCTCGGCTGGAGATGTTTCGCGGCCGAGGCGATGAAAGCCGCCGCGCCTGATCATAGCGAGTGAGCGAGCCATTTCTAGCGATGTGAGACTGGCAAATGGAACGACGAACCCTGTCGTATCCAGACGTTGGGGTGGTAAAAGAAGCAAAGCGTCGCGCTCATGAGCTCCCATATGCGCATCTTCTGGAAAAGTCCAAGTTCGCAGAGACTGGTAAGAGCGGACAAGACACGCGCGACGACGCTCTCCTCGACGTCTGCCTTTGTCAGCACATAAAGGAGTAGAGGGAGATTGGTACGTGCGCTCACCTGAGAGAGCCTGCACCATCAACGGCAATATATACTCCTCCAAACTTCGCCCTCCGGCACAGGCAGCAACGTCAACGATGCTCTCGAAGAACGCATGCCGGAGCAACCAGTCTCGGTCATTGAGATACGTGATCATGTGGCTCAGAATGACGTCGTTGGTCTTCTGCCGACCAAGGAAGATGCAGAGAGCGCTGATGTTGTGCAGAACGGCACGTTTCACGATGGGAGAGGGGTCCATGAGGAGCGCGGAGAGTTGTTCTTGGATCGACAGATGGAGGTCGTAAAGGGACGCGTCGTAAGACACCTAGAGATGGTTCGTCGAACGTCACTGGTAGTCGCGCGTGGAAGCGACGCACCTCGAAGTGGACTTCGTCGTATTCCTGTCTGTCGTTGCTCACACCAGGAGCGATGCCGTGCGCTTTCAGTGCCTGGCCCATTTCGAGGTACCGTAGCGCAGTATCCGCAAGCGGAGCAATGCACTGCGCATACGTCGCACGAACAGAGACCTCTGAATCTTGGACGAGATACCGGACGTTTGGAATGATATACTCTGGGAACATTGAGACATTGGACGGTGTGATCACTGTCACCCTCATCAACTGTTAAGAGGGTCAGTCACCAGACAGTGCAGGAAGGCGAGGCCACTGACGATCTGCATAAGCGTCCTGACAGCTGCCGCTCTCACCACGGACACTTCGTCGCGCAAAAGCTCTACAACGTATGGAACAGCACGATCCAACTTTGATTCGTCAGTCAGGTGCGCACACAGAGCTAAGAGTATGTCAAGTGCACGAATGCGTGACGAAGGAAGCGAGCAGTTTCTGATATTTGCAAGCACAAGGGAGAGGAGGATCAAGGCAGGTCCGTCCTCAGCGGGAGTTGGACGGGGTGAGGGAGTATATGATGGAATTTGTAACGAAACAGGGAAGATATCCTGTTCTGGACCGTCAGATATACCGGTGGCGAATGAAAAGATAGTGCACCTGGTGCAGCTTGGTTGAGGAAGACATGGTAGTGTCATAGTCTACTCTCACGTCCACGAGTGTACGCTCGACCTCCTGTGCTGGAAGGAGGTACGATTCGACATTTGCGTAATCCTCCCAGATCCTGTCGATGCGGTGGTCGCTGTCGCTCGGAAGTGCCTCACCTGCACCTGCAACGTTGGTGGCGAGTTCCTTGTTGGCCTTTACAGTGCTGGTAGCGGTGGCTGGTGTGGTGGGAGGAGCAGCGGAGGAAATGGACGACGACGGGAAGGGAAGTGTAGTGAGGCGTTCACTGATGGACGCGGTATATTCGTGGAGGAAGGAATAAAAGCATTCTGGCAGAACGCTTCCTCTCGCACTAGACAAGGCGGCCGCGAACGTCGGGCGAGAAGCAGGATCAAGGGATATCATTCGCTGTATCATGGTCTTTGACGCGACGTCAGTTTGCAAGGATTTCAACTGCTGGGGAGAACTTACGCGGATCGCAGCATCGTCGATAGCAACTAGTTGGCCGTCGACAGAGTACTCACCTTCGCGATACTTGAACAGTTGACTGAGGGTGAAGAGAGGAGCACCCTCAAGGAACATCTCGGCGATGACGCAGCCAGCGCTGAACACGTCCATCGGCTCTGTCACGCGATCCTTTCTCTCCGGGTGCTGCAGGGTGGTGCCCTCTTTCTCTGCCTTGTAGAACCGCTCGGGCGCGAGATAGCATGTTCGCCTGCCACTGGTGTCGTAAAAGAAGGAGAAGTCGGAGGGGTCATCGAGAGGGAGGCGGGTTGGCTTGTACGGAGCGAAATCGGTGAGATATACCCAATTTGAGGATGTGACGAGAATGTTTGTGGATTTGATGTCTCCGTGGGGAGTCTTGTGGAGGTGGGCGAGGGAAAGGGCGGTGAGGAGCTGGTAGACGATCCACTTCTTTTCGATGATGGAGAGGAACGGACGGGTGCTGAGACGTGACGTCGCAGAGTGAAGCGGGGGGACGGGGGGGACGGAGGACGTACCTGATGCGGTCGTACAGGTTGCTGGCGATCCACTGGCGGATGAGATAGCCAGCCTTGTCGGTCTCGACGAAAGCGTGGTAATTGTACACGTTTGGGATGTCGAGGAGGGCCTCTCTGTCGACTGTGGCGGGTGAGTGAGGGGCGTCGGGGACGGGCGGGGGGGGGGCGTACCCTTTAGCTTCCGGTGGTAGGCTGTGAGGGAGATGGCAGGGTCGTGTTTGATGAATATCTTGACGACGAGGGCGGCATTACGGTGACGACACTTTACGGTCTTGAGAAAGCGAGCTTGGCCGATGCTATGGGGATGGATGGGAAGGAGGCGGGGGGGGGGAGGGTGGCGAGAGCGACGGACCTCTTTTCGTAGGTGATCTCACCGCCGAGCTCGGTCACGAAGGAGTCGAGCGCGCCGCTGGTCCTGGTGAGGGTCGAGGCGGACTGGACGTTGCCCATGGAGAAAGAGAAGGGCACGCGATGGCATTCACGCAGGACATACACAGGACTACGGTACCACACACACTGCGCGCCGACGCCGACCGCGGCGCATGCGGTGTCCCCGCCGTGTCCGCGACGGCGCCGGGGACGGGGACGGGGGCGGGGGCGGGGACGGGGACGAAGCGGGCAGACGGGCCACGCGGGGCTGGGAGGGTGTGTGACAGGTGTGACGGGCGATTGTCACGCCTGTTGTGGTCGGTCGCTGCAGTCTGCGGGTCGACGCATTTTGCACATTGCCGCGTGGTAAGCTGCTCTTTCCGTGCTGCCGTGTCCGTCTTCACCGCCGATGCAGCCGCATGAATTTCCATCCCGCCCACCCCGCCCACCGCCAATACCCAATGTCCCTGCCCCCAAACCAGATGCCCATCCCCGCCTACCTCGCCCCGCCCCCCG
>JBBPOI010000012.1:0-60188 GCA_038091355.1 Phylloboletellus chloephorus | reverse complement strand
CTTGTTGCAATGTCATATTTTTAAAAAACATTAACCCCCCTAAAAAAAACAAAAACAAAAAAAAAAAAAAAAAAAAAAACCCTCCCTCGTCCTCCCTTTCAAACAGCGATATACAGGGCTTCTCGTACATTTTCTCCTTTTTTTTATGCAGTTCGGGATGAGATTTCTTTTTACTTGCAATCCCGCATGTTGTTTAGAAAAGTATCAATTGGCTGCTTCAGGCGGCCGTATTTGGCTGGCTCCCTGGGTACAGCGACTATTTGGCCATGTTTCATTGGTCGCTGCGCCACGGTAGGACTGTTGAAGCGGAGGTGCCATACGATCAGACGTGCGAAGGATCAATAGAGTTTGAGCTCACGGTCCCACAGAATCAAAGCCTATAATGGTCTGGAGTGGCCAGGTGACGTGGAAGTGGGAGCTAACTTTACCGCTTACTTGTTGCTAACGAGGCTGCAGAACCCTTCTCCTTTGTATGAATGATTTACCCTTGACCAATTATGCAACCCTGTTCTGTAATTGGTAATCTGTTCCCATCGTACACAGTCGTTACCTCGGCTAGCCCCGAACTGGCCGTTGCGAGGACCCGCCAACGTAAACGAATGCAATCTCAAAATGATGAATCGAACAATTGCGCAATGTCGCTGCTGCTGTTGTCTCCCTCACCCGACCACTCCTCGTAGTGCAAAATGAACATTCTTAGCTCGGTTTCCAACGCTTTCTACGATGCGACCATCATCACTTGGGATCTCTTTCTTACCCTAGGAAATCTCGTGCGGTTCAGCCGTCCTGTTGGAAAGGTTACGCCACAAGGTCACCCAGGCCACGCAGGACTCTGGCCAGAGTACAAGCCACCCCAGGAAGGCGACAGCCGGTGCTCTTGCCCAGCCCTCAACGCAATGGCCAACCATGGTATGTCTGCACTTTTAGACGGCACTTGCGCTGCTTGCCTCATCGATCTGTCGTCGCTCTTCAATCCCTTTAGGCATCATTTCACGCAGTGGAAGAGGAATCAAATTCACCGAACTCACCCTCCAAATTCGTACCACCTACAACTTTGGCGCTTCCTTTTGCTCCTTCGTGCCGCATTTTGCTGCCCGCATGCTTAACAAGAGTTACCGCGAAGATACGTTCGATTTGGAGGAGCTTGACTTGCACAATGGCATTGAACATGACGCTTCGCTCACCCGTACGAAACTCTTCTGCCGCTCGCCGAGCGTGATGATGTATCCATCTGCTCCCTCTAGGACTTGATACCGCGCTGTGTCCCGACCAACGAGTGAGGCATCTCCCTTTCATCGAAGAGCTTCTTTCGTTCGCCACTGGCAAGGATGCCGATGGAAATCCACTTCTCACCATCAATGACCTTTCTCGGATCTCGGGCAAGCGTCGAGCGGAGTCAAAGGCGACCAACAAAGAGGCCACCCTTAGCCTGTTCCACAAATTATTTGGCAGTTCCAAGTACGTCATTTGTGCTTCTGTCATCCCTCTCTCATTGACATTTCGTCCCGTGTCATCTTGGTAGTTCGTCGACGATGCTCACCATCTTCGGAGGTCGGGTTGACGACCTCCGCACGATTCTCGTGGAGGAACGCTTTCCTGACGGCTGGGAATCTCGTGTCCGCAAGCCATATGGGTTGACGATGCTCTCGTTCAATTCCACCGTCCTCCCAGTGGAGTTTGGCATCCGAGAGGCTGATTGGGCAGCCGATGCGAAGCAGGCCGCCGACCATGCAAACCAGGCTTCCGAAGAAGACGCTTGATGCCTGGAGATATGTGATGGATGTTGAGTGCCATGCAATTCCTGACCCTGGATCACGATATCAGGTCGTGAACGATCTACAATCTTCCATACCATTTTTGCCTTGATCTACTGTGTGCTTGTCCGTATTCACAGCCACCACTTGCGGCTTATAGGCTAGTCCTTACTGCCGTATTACAATAAACCGCCGAGCATTATTTATTGCAACTATATGTGGGCCGACAACGACGTCCCCTCAAAGCCTCAAGTATACATTCGGCTCCTGTCTACTTAGAACCCACCGTATAGTTTACCCCCACTCGCGCTCTCCGTCAGCCAGAACCAATGGTCGTTTCCCACTTCCACCTGGCCGTACCCGCCCCCATGCATTCCAAAGCCAGGAGGACCATGCGCATGATTGTTGCCTGCGCCAGGGCCGGGACGGGATTTGGAAAGCCTGAGATCCATGGTGAGGCCGTGCGGAAAAGGGAGGGGTGACGTCGGCGTCGGTGTAGGGGACTAGATCAACGAAGCACATCCATGACAGCAAGAATCAGAGATGAGACCACACTGACCTCCCATACCCGTCCCTCCCCGACGATCCGCCTCAATACCGGTGATTCCCGCATAAGCATGCGAACAGCTAGAGGCGTGAGCAACGTGCCACCTCTGAATCTCGCTCCTTTACTCCCTCCCGACCCGGGATCTGCACCGGCACCAGCGCCCGAAGTGCTTCCTGAGCTGTCTGAGCCGCCGGTGTCGATGATCAACTCTCGCAGAACTCTCGCACGCGAGAGGATACCCGCTAGTACGCTGACCTCGGGTCTCAACCCCTTTTTCGCTCCGAACCCGCCCAGTCGACCCCTCCTTCCACTAGCCGCCACTGAGGTAGGGGACGCGAAGGCGCTCCCCATGACGATGCCCAACACTTGGATACCGTCGCAGCGTTCCACAATCTCTTGAAGTGCAGTAGGGGAAAGCTGGGGAAGATGAAGAGTCGTGAGGGTGGATGGGAATGAGGAGACGAGTGCAGGAGAGCTCGGATCGGGGTTGGGAGGATTAGCAGGAGGCGGGTCGTCGTCGTCGTCGTCGTTGTCGTTGTCGTTGTCGTTGCCGTTGTCGTTGCCGTTGGGGTTACCAAAGGGAAAGGCAAACGGAAATCCGAAGAAATTGGGCACAGGAGCGGGATCTCCTGCAGCTGCGGGAGTGACGCCTGTGTTCTGGGTTGGATTGGGGTTTCCAGTCTGCATGAGATGAGGATTTGGGTGGGTCAGGAGCGGTGGGTCATTGGCATGGTCATTTCCAAGTCCATGTCCAGGCATGGGCCCATGTAGATGTAAATGACCATGCCAGATGTGGAAATTTGGGCCAAATGGACCGCCTCCACCTCCACCAGCACCAGTAACACCGTTCCCAGCGCCTCCGTCAGTGCGCTCTGAGGAGCCTCTTATTTCGCCGATCCAAGCGCCGCATATGGCAAGGGCGTCTCTAGGGGCTAGGCGAGTGATGAGACGGGAGATAAGTGATTTAAGGCCGGGATAGGAGGTACGGATGTCGATGGATAGGTGGGTGAGTGGTGGGATGGAGGAGTGGTTAGTAGGAAGCGAGTTTTCTTGAGATGGCTGATTGGGGTGTGAAGAGGTGCGGGCGCGGAGAGGAACAGACTCACGAATATGGTGAAGGACAACTCGCGGAGTTCGGGGGTATGAGAGAGGGCTTTGAGAACGACGGTGTGTGTTATCCTCGGACAACCGATCACGTGTAGACCACGGAGACGGGGGAGCTGTTCTAGGGTGGTGTTGAGCACGGAGGGATCAATGTCCTGGGACATCTGCGGCGAGTGAGGTTAGTCGAGTGTGTAGTGGGCCCGGTACGCACGAATATGGTGAGATGAGCAAGCGTTTTGTGCATGGCAGCGGACCATGTAGGCAATGCGTCGACGACACACCAGGAGGGGAAGTCGAGCGACAGGCTCTGCAGTCCGGTGCGATCCTGGAGGACGGACATCTGGCGTGTAGCGAGGGGAGCACATATTCTCAAGTGGTGCAGCTGGGGCTTGTCATTGAGATGGGGGAGGAGGGGAGGGAGGATCTTGACTGTGCAGGCGAAGCTGCGGAGGTTTGTGGCGGCGCGGAGAGCGTGTGCGAGGTGGTGCAAGAAATGGGGGGAGACCTGGTGGGAGGATGGCTGGAAGACGGGGGCAGCGTGGACGGCGATGCGCTTGACGTGGACGAGGAGATGGCGGTGGGCGGCGAGGGTGGCGAAGGGGGAGATAACGTCGGCGGCGTGTTTGGCATGTTTGGCGGTGTACTCGACGCGGGCGTAGAGGGCGGGGATGACGGCGGCGAGGAATGCGCGGCTGACGAGTGCGGCGGCGACGAGATCGGCGGCGTGAGCGTGCGCAAAGACGAGCTCGAGCACGTCCAAGTTGGCGTTCATCGTGGCACAGAGCGTCGGCCAAATGCGGCGATTAGCCCCTGTGTCGCGTCGGGGTCACGTGAGGTGACGCACGGTCCACCCCCGTTTTGGATCTGCTCGTCCTCGTCCTTGCCTGCCATCAACGCGTGAGCCCATGTCCCACTCCGTCTCCCCCCTCGGCTCCCTCTCGTCCCCCTCCCCCTCCCCCCCGCCAAACCCCATCGACGAGTCTGAGCTCTCAGAGCTCACCGACGACGACCACGACACAAAGATCAGCAACGAGCACAACCCCTCACTCACCGACCACGACGACGACCAGGACCCGCCCCCGCGCACCCGCAAGTCCGCCGCCGCCGCCACCCTCTCCGCCATCCCCAAGCAACGACAGCGCCTGTATCCCGCCAGGAAATCCGCGCCCGCCACCAGAACACCCAACCCCCCTTCCAGCAAGCGCAAGAAACGCGGTGGCCTCGTACCCGCCCCCATGTGGGACTGGGCATACAAGAACGGGCCCACCGCCTCTCCCGGTCAGCGCCTTTCCCCAGGCAGCAATCCCCTCCCCCCTGCTGGCCCTAGCCGTCCGCCCGACGCAGAATCTGACACCGGTCTCGACCCTCCCTCCAAACCCAAATCAGCCAGCGCCACCCCGGATGCTGAAGAGGAGGAGGAGGAAGAGCTGCCTACGCCTCCACGCGCCATGGAGGAGGAAGAGGCCGAGGAGGCCGATCCGCGCAAGGATCGCCCCCACGATCGCAAACACGCTCAGCGCAAACTCCTCCCTCGCGCCCGCTTGCCTCGCAAAAAAGTCGTCGTCCCAATGCCCTTTGATCGCACAAAGGTGCCACGATCCAAGCGTGGCATCAAGGTCATGCCAAGAATCAGCCTCTGGCAGAATGATATGATGCTCAAGAGACTATGGGAAGAAGGCTACAAACTATACGACCCAAGCGCCCCCACCTCCGACGAAGACGACCACCAGAATGACAATGATCCCGACGACGACGACGAACAAAGTGGTTCTAATTCCGATGACGAAATGGACGTTGATGAGGACGGCGAAGAGCAAGATGCGATTTCCCCTCGACAGTCTCCCGCTCGTCCCACTCTCAACACCAATCTAAAACCCAGTACCCCTCCCAACACCTCAGCGCTGGACCAAGGCGCCCATCAGCCATCAGCGCCACAGTCCGCCCGTGGGTCCGCAGACCCAACTACATCCCCTCCAGATGAAGACGGACGTCCCGGCGCCATACCGGACGAAGACGTCGACCAAGACCATGATCCGGACGCTCTTGATGACGATGACCCCCTTCCCGCCCCTGATGGCGACGTAGAAGCCGATCCGGATGAAGATGAAGACGCACAACCTGAAGAGCCCTCACAATTCCCCTCTCCCACTCCACTCGCAGACCGGGAACCGGAGCCGGATCCAGAGGACGAGGATCCTGATCTCCAGCCCGCCCATAGAGCGGAGGCGCTCGACGTACTGGCAACTATCGAACTCAAGTTCGCGTTGTTAAGAGAGAGGGTCTATGTAGAGAAGATGGAGGGATTGGCTTGGGAGGAGGCTCTCGTCTGGGATGGTCAGTACGCGTTGTTCTCACGCTACCCTGAGTTTATTCGCCTTTATCATAAATAGGCTCCCATCCGGAACTCCACCACCTCCAAAGTGAGCTTACGAAACGCCGCAACAAACGCTTGTTGCTAGCGTCAAGGAAAAGGGCGTGCGAGATCGAGGCTGTTACGAGGAAGAGGCGGGAAGAAGAGACATGGTGTTGGGAAAAGTGGGATGTGAGTATAGATGTGGCCAGATGCTTCTTCTGGATCTTTGGCGCCATGAGCGGGCACTCGAGCGCGACTGACTTTCATTTTGCTTGGTTTTTGCGCGCATATATGCAATCTAACCACCCTGCTGATACCTTCTTCCTATTCCCAGATCTCTCGCGCCGAACTTCAGACTGAGATGATCGCCGAGACAAACAGAAAGAGACGGAAGCTTGAGAGGGAGAGGAGGACAGTCGAGAGACCTCCTGGGGGTACGTGTATTCCGCATATGCTCCCATCTGTTCGCGAACTGACTTGTCTTCCCCTAGCTCGGCGCATCCCCCATGCGATACTCAACCCCCCACCTGCACCTACCCTCCTGCAAATTGCAAACACCTTCCCACTCCCGTCCCAACTCTCGCATCTCGCAGCAAACAAGAAATCATTTCACGCAAGAGGCTTCGGCGTTTCTCCGGGTCTTGATGGATTATGTATGCCAACCATTAACGAGCTGTCTATACATACAGTTGACTTGATTTGTAGGTGGAGCGACCGCTTATCCGGACCTCCCCACCCTGTCCCCCCACGAAATAGCAGCCGATCTTGAATTTCTCTTTCAGCACCGGAGAATGGGATACGGGTTCGGGATGGGCTTTGGTCCTGCAATGAGCGTTGCGATGGGAGTCGGTGTCGGCTATAACGGTGCTGCGCCGGGATTTGGACCTGCAGCCATAGGGTTTGCGCCAGGGTTCGGAGTGAACGGACTTGGGATCGGAGGTCCTATGGAGGCATACCCACCGAATCCCGGTCCGGGCGTCGCCCCTGGCGGCAATCCCATTCAAGTCGGTGGGGCCTCACTCGCACTTCCTGGTCCTGGATCTGGGCTTGGTCCATCTGCACCACCCTCAACACCGTCACAAAACACACAGAACGCAGTCGCTGGACCTGGGGGTATACCTGGGCCTGGCATCGCGAATCCAGACGTGCCATCGTTCTCGCAGCCGGCCATGGGCGTATTTCAGGGACCCCCGTCCATTGGAGGAGGCCCAACTGGGTATTCCCTTGGTCCTGGCGGAGGTGGAGCGAGTATTGTGATCGGCCCCGGAGGAACGACGAGCACACCAGGCATCGGTCCTGGAGGAGCGCGAATCCAACGTCCTTCGGGTTTCGTGGAGAGAGAACGTGACCTCCAGCGGGAGAGAGAACGGGAGTTGCTCCAGCGCGATCGTGAAATGAGGGAGCGAGACCTTCCCCCTCGTGATCGGGAGCTAGCGCCGCAGCGAGAGAGAGAGATGCGAGAGCGGGACTTTATGCAGCGCGAGAGGGAAAAAGAGCGAGAAAGGGAGTTTGGTCATAACATGGGACCCGGGTATCCTGCTTGGGGTTCTAAGCCTACTGGAGGCATGGATTGGGGTGTCGGAGACGGGCGGCGGAGGGAGGAGGGGGAACGTATGGAAAGGAGTGAACGAGAGAGAGACAGAGAGATAGCGCAGGCGCAACCGATTGTCCCGACGCCCACTCACCGTCATTTCCACCAACATTCGCATGCGCACTCGCATACCCACCAGCTTCAGCAACATCCTGTTCAGCCTCCTCACCAGCCGCACCCAACACACGCACACCAGGCCCACTCTCACCAACACTCCCAACACCAACATTCTCAACATCACCATTCTCATGGGCAACATCCCCACCAGCATACCCAACACCAACATGGAACGTCGCATGCACCACCGCACCATCATGTTGGGCAGCATCACCACCATAGACACCATCATCACGTAGTACACCACCATCATCCTTCTGTTCCCGTCTCTGGTACTAGTTCGTCCGGTCCTGATGTTGCTTCTCCTCTTCCCCAAGGCTGTGGTCCTGCACCAGGAGTACAAACGATGGAGATCATCAATCTGTCTGCGAACCCTTCCTCGAAGCTGCATTGGAAGAGGGACGAGGTGACGCTTGGAGGGAACAGTATTCCCGGGAGTAGGCCCCCTTCTACCCACCCGCCTCCAACCTCACACAACTACGATGAGCGGGAAAGGGAAAGAGATCGGGAGAGGGAAAGGGAAAGAGAACGCGACAGACCCATTGCGACGCCATTCGTCCTCGCACCTTCTCATCACACCATCGGCTCCGCAGCGTCTTCCCCGCG
Organism: Phylloboletellus chloephorus; assembly: GCA_038091355.1. Classification (NCBI taxonomy): domain Eukaryota; kingdom Fungi; phylum Basidiomycota; class Agaricomycetes; order Boletales; family Boletaceae; genus Phylloboletellus; species Phylloboletellus chloephorus. The sequence goes on along the minus strand of JBBPOI010000012.1, from coordinate 52,116 downwards.
ACATCGGTGGACGCCCGGTCCAGGCGAGCCCGGCCCCGCGGGCCCAAGTGGTCCGTCAGCTCCATTCCCGCTCCCTCCTGAACGCTTCCAATCTCCGGTGCCACACCGTTTTTCGAACCCGACTCCAAACGGAACTTCACAGCTGCCCCGACCGCTTACGACGTCACCTCCTCGTGCACGTCCGACATCCGCCTCGAGGACCTCCCCTTCTGTCTCCGCGATCAACGCGCCTCTCTCGTCTTGCTCGACGTCCGCCGGTCCTTTCCCGCTCCCACGCAAGCCCTCCCCTGCGTTGCCGAAGCTCGGGATACCCCCTATTGTGTTCTCTCCGCGTCTCGCTGGCCCAGGCGTCGTGCCGCCTACAGGACCTGGCGTACCGGGGGTCCTGTCTGCCGCGAGTGGTGGGCCTGGCGTGACACCGTCGGGGATACTGACGAGCGGACCTGGAGTTCCCCCGGGTCCCGGCATTGCTCCTGCCCCTGTGGTGGGATGCCTGCCGGGGGAGAGCGGTTCGACATCAATATTTACAGGAAGTAGGACGACGTCTCCGTTGATACCGTTTACTGGGGCACCGCTGGTTATGTCGGCGCAAAAGATTGGCGTCGACGGACCATGAGGCGCGGGTGATGCCATATGCATTGATATATAATTTATCGTAACGTTGCATACGGCGGATATTCATTTGATGCTAGTGAGTGCGTTCAAGGGTGTATATACTGAATTTTGGTGATCGAGGTAGTATTACTGGGAATCCATGTCGTTGCACTGGGGAGGGACAAGTTTGCATACACGTCCGCTGCAGCCTGTACAGCGGCATCATTCACTCGAAATCCCTCAGAGCTCGCTGGCAGAGTCCTCGGTGAAGCTCGGCGCAGATGCTGTCTGGCAGACGATGCACATGCTCGGCGTGACGATCCAATCCCCTCAAAAGGTTTCGCTATATTGTGGCGACTATGCTTACCAGTCACTCGCATGTAAAAAAATACACATATATTCCGCTGGGAGAAAGGAGGCCACATTGGCAAACTGATTGTGAGCCATCCCCCCGATAGCGAGTCACCAAAGATGTTTATACATAACTCATACAGCTCCACACTCAGAAATCCCCGAGATCGACCTCTATGTTTTCTATCACAGAAGCTTCTAAGCTCTTGTTTTTCCGTGGCGTGGGTTGCAAAATTGAAAGTGTAGACAACGGTAGTGGGGATATAGGTCGCGACGCAGCTGTCGGTTGCGGCGCGATCACAGGCGTTCCATTCACATTCGGTGTTACTGACCTGTGCAGTTCAACGCGGACGAATGCAAGGGAGTGACAAAGGCGACTGCAAAAAGCAGCACAAAGAACAAACCTGGATGTATCATTAAATGTCCTCGCTAGGATTTTCAACCTAGCGCTTGGGTCAGATGGCGTCGCGATGCCCGACCCTCCCGTGGTCGCAAGCTTCCGTTCTCTTCGTTTCCGTTCCGCGTCAAGTAGCTCGGCCTTTCGCACAGCTTCGAGGTTTGCTTTGCGATTCCGCTCGTTCACTTTGGCAAGTTTGTCGTCAAGCGATTCCTCCTCCTCGCGAGTGGTTTGGACGACAGGGAGTTCCTTCAACTTCGCCTCAATGTCGGCAACTTCTCCGTAATCCTGACGTCGCATAGCCAGTGTCTTTGCTTGTATAAGGCGAGATCGTTCCATCGTGATAGCTGCTGCGCTCTGCTGTTTGTTGAACTGGTTCTTGCGTGCAACCATCGCTGCAATGTCACTCTACAAGACTCTTCAGCGCCTTGATTGACAGTTGTAGGAGATGCCCAGACCTCCGTCATGGGTTGCGTAGCAAACTTGTGAAGCTGTGCAGCCTTTTTCTCTAGCAGTCGTTTGGAAGGTAGTCGTACGTCGTCTGCAGCACACGCTTTGCTAAGTCGCTCAAATTCCCTCTACATTCCTTTGCATCAGAACCAATGGTATGGGAGGAAAGATAAATTACAAACCTGATCAAAGGCCGCATTGGAGACGTTGTCCATGCGGAATGTCTTGACTGACTTGCCGTGTTTAATCTCAAGGGTTTGGTTGACCATTCTGTCGTTGATTTTGTACGGCCGTGTGAGATTGGCACTGATATCTTGCAGCCTATTAATGCAGTAGTAGCAGGAGCTCCAAGCTTGACTCACTCGTCACCTCACATAACCGGTACACTGGTTTGTTGTTCTCCTGGCCTATCAAGTAACGTACCCAACCACCTTGGATGGGGAGCGGGGCTCAGCTGGCCATGAATAGGCGCTGGATTGGACTTGCCTTTGACATAGTCCTCAAACCAGGGTGCCATACAATACCTGGCAAGCATGTCCCGAGTTAGTCTGCACGACAACATATCCGCGAGAGTGATCGGTTCATCTTCGGGTTTGGGTTGTTTGGAGTACAACTTGCGATCCTTTTCTTCCTCCTCTTCGTATTTGGTGATCTGGCCATCCTCTTCTTCACCAGAAGAGGTCTCCATGTCCATAGGTGATGACGAAGGGTCGCGTTTGGGAGAGTCTGTGCGGGTCTAGAAGCCATGAGACACGAAATTGGTCATTGCTTGCCCATGCTTACGCGCTTCTTCTCATCCTTGGCTCTACGCCTGGCCTTGAGCTCGTCAAGCTTCTTCGACTTCTCTTTTCTGGCCCCTCTGACAGCATGATGACCTGCGAACAAAGCGTTAGACACAACCCAGGGAAAAGGAGTATATTATTAGCACGTTTCACCGCTTTGGCTACAGCATTTGCATCGCCTGGACCATTCTTCTGCTGCTTGATCATCTCCTGTAGTTTCCTTCGGTCTTGTATCTTTTGCATTTGTTCTAGTCGTTCAGCGAGGACATTCTCTCGGTCAATCTCAGACATTGCAAGTAGTCTATTCAATGCAACGTCGGTAACATTGGGAATGTGGTGTCAAAAGCTACACTGCGGTACCCCTAGAGTAGAACTCACCGTTCCCTATCTGCTTCGTCCTCATACTTTCCCTCCAAAGGATAGGGATTAACCTGATCTTCGTCTTCGCTTTCCGCCACGTTCTCCGAGTCGCTGTCGGAAGCGCTGGACGACAGATTTATACGACGGAACAAACGTAAGCTGGAGTATATGCACACCTGACTTTGCGCTTCTTGTTTCCAGACTGCTTCGGGCCGCTGGCCTGGCGCTTTCGATTCTTCTCGGTGGCACCGGCAAGCTCGAGAAGTTCGTCGTCGATGTCACCGTCAGAGTCAGACATGGTTAACTGAGAGAGTCAAGTCGGAATAGGAAAGCAACCAGGTTGGCTCGGGTGTTTGGTGCTATTTGTGACCACGTGATGCCATCTCTGATTTCCCCGGTCCAGCATGGTCGACCTGCCTGACCTTTACGAGGCCTCCATTTGCGAGCTTCAGAATGGCCTGGAGAGCGGTCGCTTCAGATCCACACATCTTGTGGAGGTGCGCTGCTTGTCGTTCCTCAGCGTCGTACAAAGTCATCTTCATAGGCATACATGGCGAGGATTGAGCAAGTGAATCTGAGCGGTGCAGTTCTACGTGCGGTTATCGAGATCAACAACACCGCTTTGCGTCGAGCTGACGAGCTGGACACTGAGAGATCTGCTCACGGAAGTCGAGGCCCTCTCCACGGCATACCCATCTTGATCAAGGACAACATCGCTACCCTCCACGAACTGGGGTAAGTTCCCAAGATTGGCAGTCCTGTTAAAGTGACTCCCAGCTCTTGCGACAGCATGAACACTACTGCTGGTGGGAACATTTGCACATTGTCGAGGAGTAGTTCTGATTCGTTATGCAAAGGCTCTTACGCGCTCGAGGGATCTGTCGTCCCTCGTGAGGCATTTGTGATATCGAGGCTCCACAATGCAGGTGCTATCTTGCTGGGCAAAGCCAACATGTCCGAATGGGCAAGCTTCCGCGGTGAACCTGTTCCCAACGGCTTCTCTGCCCGCGGCGGACAAAACACTTGCCCATACTACCCAAGCCTCGATCCGAGCGCCTCCAGTTCTGGCAGTGCCGTTGCTTCGGCCATAGGTCTCACAGCAGCCGCTCTCGGCTCGGAAACGACAGGGTCTATCGTCCTCCCTGCTAGTCGGAACAACATTGTAGGGATCAAGCCTACGGTTGGCCTTGTTTCGCGTTCTGGAGGTAATGTGGTTACCCCCTCTCGGAATAAGATACCTCAGGGCGTTCCCACCATCAGTCATCCCTATTTCTCCACATCAAGATACGGTTGGCCCCTTGGCTCGTTGTGTCTCCGATGCGGCACTCCTGCTTTCCGTCATTGCCGGGAATGACCCGAGTGATATTTGTGACATCGGTCTGCCTTCACCCCTGGAATGGCCTGACTACACAAGGGCATTAAATTCCGGCGCCCTGCAAGGCAAACGACTCGGGGTGCCCCGCACTCTCTTCCGAGATGATTCTGTCATCAATCATACATTCCAGAAGTCCCTTGTCATTTTTCGTGACTTGGGGGCACACATCATTGACCCCGTGGACTTCCCTAGCGCTCACGAGCTGAAGACATCGAAGGCAGAGGATATAGTCTTGACAGTCGACTTCAAGCCAGCTCTCAACAAGTACTTGGCAGAGCTGGTGGAAGTCCCTACCGGTGTGAGGAATCTGGCAGATGTTATCAGATTCAACCTAGAGCATGCGGATGTCGAGTTACCGTCACCTTACTACAAGGATCAATCCCAGTACGTGTCATTGTACGCACTTCGTCATTGGTACTGAGATTCCTTTCAAGGTTGCTTGCGTCTGAGGCAAGCCAGATTGACGAGAAATACTATGCCGCATTGGCAGAGAATTGGGAGTTGGGACGGACTCGCGGGATCGATGCAGTCCTCCAAGCTCATCAGCTGGATGCCCTAATTCTACCTACTAACAGTGCGTGAATACTTGATAACTTCTGCAGAGGGAGTTTTGTTCACATATCGATTCTTTGTCAGGTCATGCGACGAAGGCCACAGGCGTTTCCGGATACCCAATCATCTCTGGTGAGTGGAACAACAGTGGGTCGAAGGTTTCTCCCATCAAGAGATGCCTCAGTCCCCCTCGGTCATTATCCACAGAATATGCAGCCTACCCCTCTAGACCCTGCACCGCTGCACAAATGTGCCCCGAATATGCCGTTCGGCATTGCGTTCATTGGGACATCGTACAGCGAGTTCAAGCTCATCGAACTTGCATTTGCTTTCGAGCAAGCCACAAGGGCACGTTTGCAGACGAAGGCATACCCGTTGGCGACTCCAACCACTCAGCTGAAGGATGTTATTTTGCATTCGCCAGTCGTTCTCTGAGACCTGCCTTCCCATGCGAATTGTTTCAACGCAACCTTCTTCCATAGGGTCCTTGTCGAAAGACATCACATTCCCAGAAATTGCATCACGACAAGACGCAGCATTGCTAGGTTTGTTCTGCGAGAACGACTTTCTTTCTTTCCGCCTTGGGTTTGCTCTCTCCAGCGCGAGTGTGTTTCCGCCGGCGGTCTTCCTTGACATGCTGAGCCTCAAGCATTGTTCGTTTGAGTTTTGCTGCCTGATACACAGGCTTGGGTAGATGTCGCGTCCTAGAGTGCCTCAGACGATGAGGTCGTAATAAACGTGCCGGGACTCACCGTGAAATCTTGCCAACTTCCTGGTCGTATTTCCACCGATCCTTGAGACTCTCGCGATACTCGATTGCAGCGCGTTCCCGTGCGGTGATGATGCCCAGTTTTTCTGAAGCTTTCGCTTTCCATATCCTAACGTTACCATCATCCGATCCTGAAATGACGAATCGTGCGTCTGTGGTGAATATTGATGATGATACCCTGTAAACCACGATATGAAATGTTTCGCCAAGAGGGGGGACGAACTAACCTCTGCATTCGTTTCGTGTGATACACTTCTGGTTGCGTACCCTGCCCCTCCTTCCATATGCGCACGGTTCGATCCCATCCTCCGCTCACAAACTCTAGACCTGTGGGGCTCCAGTCACAGCTCATGACAGCCGCAACGTGTGCCTTGTATATATGCGTTGGCGTCGACAGGTTGCGAACGTCGAACGTGTATAGGTTGTGGTCCTCTGATGCCAGAAGTATTGATGTAGGGAAAGTTGGCGACCACGATAAAGCGTTGCTTTGCATCTGGGTGATGACCCTTCGCTCGGCTTTACCCGTGCGTATATCATAGAGAGTGAAGCTGCGATCGGAACCTATGCTTCCGAGCACAGATGCTTCTGCCAGGTTGAAACGCACCGAGGTGACCGTCTCTGTGGCTGTGGGGAAAGTAAGGTTGGAGATGGCGGCGCTCCTAGACGAGCCAACGGCGGGAAAATTGTCAGAAGCAGGCAAATACAACACAGTAACACGATAGTGACTTGGTTTCATCCCATATCTGGACTATATTTGATGCTGTGGCGAACAGAGCATCCGTTCTGTGGTGATCAATAGAGCTGTGGTATCACATGAGTGGGGCAGCCTCGTTCATCAACGAGAACGCGCACTTGAAAGGAGACTTTCCGGCGAACACCTTGAGCGGTTTTTGTTGCTAGATGAACTGTCAGTTGGGTAGGGAAGAAGATGAACGTCATAAGATGCTGACAGAGACTTGCTCCTGTGGTGAAACGTCCCAGAGCTTGATGTCACAATCTACACCGCAGCTAAGCAGCCTGTTGGGGTCTGCGAAGCAGAGTCCGGATACTTTTGATTTGTGGGCGCCTTGTATTTGATGCGATCGTTTTCGCTCAGCAATATTGTGTACGATGACACCTGTGACTCGTCGGTATGAGCAATGGACTGTGTGGAGGACGCACCTCCGTCCCAGCTACCGCTCGCGATGATATCGACCGTTCCTTGTTTCCTGCAGAGCACCTCGACAGCATCGATGTGACCTTCTAAACTTGCGATGAACGGTTTCGCAAACATCCTGTCGATTTTGGCGGCGTTTAGAGCACGCATCCGCTCGCGAGCACGCGCAAAGGGATGGAGCAAAGGATCGAGGTTACGTGAGGTGGGTGTTGGGTCTCCTGGCCTCGACGGTAGATGCGCAGAGGGCGCATGCTGGAGCACGGATATTTTCTGGACTGGGGGTGATGTGGAGGCCACTGGGGAGCTGCCGGACATACCATGATTTCGTTATGAACTCCTCACTTTATCACTCGAGCGTTGAATGAGCTCGGAGTTGATTTTGCGTCTTCGTGGCACTACCAATTTTGGTTGCACGATCCCTCGTCATGAAACGCTGGCAGCCTGGCGCATCTCAAACAAAAGATTTACTCGACTACTTGGCCAGCTCATTGTACGATAATTGTGCAGAGTCGGAGGACGGCCATGGATTTCTGTGTGCATAGGTGTTCAAGATTTTGGTAGATCTAGTGATCTTTGTACACTTTGCTGCACCTCACGGAGACAAGTTGGTGTTCGCGGTTCATCCTACATGTCGTCGAGGAATGTGCGATGTGGTGTGTGCGAGCTGTACATTCGACGTGATTTGCTGGGTGAGGATGTCATATAGCAACGCCGACAAAGCCAATGCCAACGGTCTCACAACCCGGCCATCGGCGTAGCAACGGAGAGAGGGGGGCTGCAAGGGATCGCAGTGGGACTCGCTATCCTTCCATCATCGCGAAACCTGCTTTTCGGGCCTCTCCCCACAGCAGCAGCCAGTCTGTCCTTGTCCTTCCTTCGAGGCTTGATATGCCCGCTCTCCCATCCCTATGAGCCCGCTAAGCCCCGTCTGTCTGTCCCTCGCTCCAAATCTCCGCTGCGTTGGCTTCTCTCTAGCTCAATCCGAGGTCCTTATCATCCCCCCCGTGCTCGAAGCTGCTCTCTCCTTATTCTTCATTCGCTCATACTCGGGACCTGACGGGTAACTACACACGATCGACATCACAGAGCCGATCCGTCTAATCCTGTGTTACGACAGCTGGACCCCCATCCTCCTTGCAACAGACAGCTTTTTGTATTTTCTATGGGCACTGCTGGACATGTTGTCGCAGGTCGTCCCCGCAGCGCGGACTTCCTTGTCGATTTTCCAAGCACTCGATGTTTTCGTCGGTACGTCCATCCGAGCTCCCCTGAACGTTCGACGTGCCGAGGATCGTCATCAGGCACTGTATCGTTCACACCCATCCTTATTTACTCAATTTATCTCTGCCGACTGAGCTTTCGTGAATTCATACACACCCTTCCTCTCAAGCTCCGGCCGTATCTCCGAATCTCACTGCCTATCCTGATGGTGATGGCTGTAGCAATCAACGAAGTGGCTTCGTTTGTTGGAACCCACGTCTGTACGTCCTGATTTCATGCTTGCACGCGAGACGTGCTCATCAGCATCGACAGCTGCTTTGTCTCCCGTTCAGCCCCCAGTTACAGACTTTTCAAACGACGATGAATCTCTGTGGCTTTCTTTGAGCCGGTTCTCACTGGCGTTATATACCGTCTTCCAGTTCCCCTTCTTTCTCCTTGCGCTCTCTCGCCTTGCGAGGGCATTCGTAGACCGAAGGCGGATCAGACTCCCTCAGTACCGTGACGAACACCACTTTTTCCGTGGCATCGCCTGGATCACTGTCGGCATCATCGTCGGCGTCATTGAGACTCTTGCAGGGTTTGTACAATCTAGTTTCGGCCTGGCATTGGCACGCAGAATACTGCGTTCGCTTGCTCGTGCCATTCTCATGTTCGGCTTGTTCAAAGGGTGCGCTGTACTCAATGCCTGTCTCTCACGGTCGCTAACCTGAGCCTCCGTTTCAAAACAGTCTCGACATCGCAGAAACCTCTGAAAACCTCACCGACGACCTGCGCGGCGCGTCTCGGCTCAGCAGAGGCATCTCCCACATGCTCGGCTTCGATTCACAGCGGACGAGCGTGTTCCGTCGCATCTCCCCATCATGCCCCGACCAATCGCATGCGGACTATCTTTCACAGAAGCGGCAGGTCAAGGACCAGCATGTCACTGTCCATTACGAGAAAGGGCAGGCCCCTTTCCTACAACTTCGCTTTTCCGCACTCGACTTTCCCCCACAAGCTTTTCTTGCAGATATGTTCTCCCAAAGGCGGCGGGTTCTGTCTGGGTTGAACCCGGGATATGCAAGTGCTGGCGGCAGCACGCAGCAGCTTGGAGAGAACGTGGGTGCTGAGATGGCTGCCGCGCGAAACGCAGTCCTCGCAGCACCGAGACCGAAGTCGGCGTTGGCGCTCACTGGTGGTGGTAGCAGCGTGCCTCCTGACTGGATTCGGCCGCCTGAGAGGATTCATGCCAGACAGAACACCGAAAGAATCATCTCGGACAGCATGGCAATTGTTCTCGACCTCGAACGCAGGTTCCCAAACCTTCCACCGCGCGTGACGGGCAAGTACCGTGGATCAATCCTTGGTCAAAGCTATGAAGAAGATCCATTCCCAGTCGTCGGTGTCTCCCGCAAGTCCGGGGCACCCGAAAACGGGAGTGCACAGAATACGAGCAAGGAAGGAGGCGCGTCTGTTTCACTTAGCCCGAGCGGTTCGATCAAGCGGAAACCGGCGCCACCTCTTCTCGAGAACATCGCGTACATCTCTAACTGGCGCAACCGTCCAGCATCCTCGTGGGGGGAGTTAACCCAGAACACCGTCAAATATCCCGCAGACTCTCCCGAGCGCCACAACAGTCCCTGTCATGGCGCCACCGCTGACAGCTCAACGCCCGGACGGACTGATGAATCCATCGCCCCCAGATCACGAAGAACGACCGCCCGTGACCTGGTCAAAAGAGCTAGTAGAGCCTTGAGCGACGCGAGCATCCGCTCCGCGGAGTGGCTTGCGTCGACAAACTCTTCCCAGTCGGGACGGACAGCACTCACCGTGATGGACATTGAGGTGTACCGCAGAGGCGGTGCGGGTCTCATCTCCGATGTGGGCAACGCAGCTTCGTTGTCTGGCGAGAATATCAATAGCAGATCCGCGGACGGCGCCAGGGTATCTTCCAAATCAAGCAGACCACGCATCACCACCCCCACTAGCATTGGGAGGGCACCTATGCGGACCGAGCGGGAGTCGGGAGACGAGCATGCGTTATCGTCGCATGGCTCAGCGAATATACAGGACGAGGCTCAGTCTCAAGGGGCACGACGGGCGACCTTGATACCAGGGCAATAGGAGATCAGGATCTTCCCGTACGATTATGCTTCGACCTGCAAACATTAAGGATTAATGTCAATACTTTATAGATAGAGGTTCTCAAGTGCCTGAGTCATATTTTGTTTTCAAACCGTGTGGCCTCCAATAAAGGTACCAAGCCAGCATGATAACAACAGGGCAAATGAGTAAACGAACGATCATACAGTCGGAACAGCTTAACAAAGCCTAGTTCTGATAATATCTCAGTAGGGATGGGGACATATTTGTAGGCATGACTCACCTCCGGTATCCTAAATATTGTGATCTCCTGCAACACGGCCCGTCATCGTTAGGTAACAGCCAGGATGAAAACGAACTACTGACCTGTTGCTTAAAGTACCGCCGGTTCTCTTCATCAATAAGTACCAGATTGAGGTAGTACCGCGTACTGAATTTCTTGTTAACATCGCGGAACGTAGGCGTAAGGTCGAAGCCTCCAAGGAACAATCGGATGGGAATGGTTTCGCCTGCGCAATGGACATCTCGACACACTGCATTTCCCAGCGCCATAGTGACCACTTACCGCGAACCGGTGCTCCATCCATGATTTCAAACTTGGTGATTGTTTCACTCTCGTTGTACTGATTCGGCGGCGAGCCTGTCGTCTCGCGCCGTATAATGGAGAGCTCCATGTGTTTGATCTTGATCCGAACGAGCAAGAAATAAATCTTGCCAACGATGACGTCTTTCAAATGATACCTGCCAATGACGGTCATGGGCTGTGTCGAGCGAGAAGTGGAGGATGCTTGCTTTGACTTGTTGTACTCGAATTCGATATGGAGACAGTCTTCGATACCCACTTCCATCTTGATCGCGTTGTTGCTGTCAGGCGGCATGCGATACGAGTGGACCCAAATATCTTTCTCCTTCGTGACGTCTGCTATCCGTCGTGAGACCGTTACTCGTACGAAGTATCTTTGACGTATTTCAGAAGACGCGCGACAGCCATGAAGGCACAAAACTGACCGTAGTTTGACGTTGATACCCTGATAGCTCTCGAACTGCTTCTCCACGTTCTTGAAGAGAAATTCAAACGTCTGAGCTTGTCGTAGATCGCCGGGAGATGCTAGTTCTTGAGAAAGCGACAGGAATTCATGGTGATTTCCGCGATCGTAGAAGAGCTCTGGACGGTCTGGATGAAGGAACGTGGTGTGGCAAGGACGAGCGGACATACCGATAGTGCCCACGAACTCGACTTTGATGCCCTCATGGGTCATCCTCTTCCCGTCGCGTACACGAATCGTGACCTGCGGGTGTATGGAGCACACAGTCTTCGGGGCAACAAGATGAGACACGAACCTGTCCGCTGAGCGAGTCACCGTCGTAATAAACGGGACACTGGGTAATCTTGTCCTTCTCCCCTTTCATATCCATCTGCTTCCGCAGTTCCTCCCCGTCGAGCTTAATGTCCACATCGACCGGAGACGCGAAGAAGTATGCCATGGATGCCACCGAGTCGTGTGTAAGTAATATTGGCGGAAGGGGCGAGTCCTGCGAGGTGGTCGGCTGGGGTTAACCTTTCGTGATCCTGGTAGCGAGCATCTCCCTCTTTGATCACGTGCAACACCCATGATAATTTCCACTTTCCCTGGTATCCCTAGTGCAGGTGCAATAGAGCTAGCTACCACCTCTCGTACTCGAACCTGCCGTGCAGCCTCGTGACAATCTCCACAAAGTCAGGTTCGTTGTCAGGCGTAAGGTGCCCTCGCCGCACAAGAAAGTCGATCAAAACTGTATGGAACCGTCAGCATTGAGTCGGTCAGGTAGCCGGTCATACGTACCCAAGGCACAGTTGGCTTTGAATAGCCCCTGCTTCATCTTGGCGATCACCGCATCTAGTGGTAATAACTAGCGAGGGTTGTATCAATCAAGGGGACGACGGGTAGGAAGCAGGCTCACATCAAAAGACTCCACTTCTCCGTCTAGCGGCTTCGGTTGGAATGGAGTGGGATCGAGGTCTGGTGGCACCCTGAGATCATACACATATCTTGCCCAGCGCAGTGAGCAAGAAATAGAACGGGATGGAAGGCTATCTTACTGGACTTCAGGCTGCAGCCATCCTTCTGCAGTTCTACGGCGGTTGCAGCGGAAGGAAGGTGTGCTGGGAAGCACTGCATACTCACTGGAAGAAATAACTGATCGAGCCTGCACATTTTGCATGCGTCCTTGTGATGTGCTCTTGGATGCTTGCCTCTTCCATCGACTCTTTGACAAGAGTCTCGAATGTGGACATTCCACGAGGAATCCCGCCTGCGACACTGTTATCCAAGTAGCCCGGCCACCTGGACGAGGGCGCATGTGTGACACGCAGGATTGAAGGGAGTGAACAACGCACGTCTGCTTCGTCGGCGACCGAGTTGGGACCCAGATGCACAGATTAGTGCCGTCGGGGTCTTCGTGGTAGATTGTCATGTGGACACCGTAGGTGACGACGCCGAATAATGCACAGGCAGAGCGCTCCATTTCGAAGGCGTAGTTACTGGCATCGGAGTCGTTGTTGGGGTGATGATCATGGACGGCGAATGGGTTGCGATAGACGGCAAACATCTCGTTCCTCCACTTGTCGGGACCGATGATGTCTTGGAAGACGGAGCCGCTGTCGCGCCATCGCTCACAGAGCTTGCCCATGACATGTGTGCGCTTTGCGGGGGTATTGACGGAGGGATGGAAACTGACACGCTGTGCGGGTTGCTCGGGGATGAGGAAAGCGCCGTCTGGTTCCTGGCGCAGGAGGGAGACAATTTGTGGGCATAGGAGGCCGACGACGGGGCTATGTGGGGACTGCGACAGAGACAGTGGGACGAGGCGGAGTCGGTTGCTGTGGGGAAGACGGAAGTTGTCGCAGAGATTGATGAGGTCGAGAAATGAACAGGATGGAGTGGACATCGGTAGTGAGGTTGCTACATGTCTTGTCTTGTCTTGTCTTGTGTCTAGTGTTTCCATTACCATTTGCAATCTGGCTGTGTTAGCAGCTATGTACCCTCGCAACGCAATAAATCTCAGCCGCAACCCCCTCCTCCTCGCCCTTCTTTCTCCTCCTCCGGGCAGGCCCCCTTACTTTACCCTGCCGCTTGAGGCGTCCCCGCCATGCCCACCAAACGCTCCTCTGGCTTCGACTTCAAAGACCGCAATCCGTTCCTCGACCAGAACCCTTTCGTCGACCCCAAGGCCGACTACAACCATGCTGGTGCTTCCATCTCAACCGGCCTCCACAGGAACAAGACAGAGCGCGACAGACTCCAGGGCATCCAGCAGACCTGGGCAAGCGTCATCCCTCCAAAGAGCCCCCACACGAACCCCTCCCTCGGCCAAAAGTTCGACCTCTGGATGATCAACGAAGGAGGGAAGCGTTTGTTCTTCTTTACCTGGATCTTCTTCCACGTCCTTGTCATCGCCTTTGGCTTCATGAACTTCCAGCTGAGCGATGATCTGACCACCGCCCGTGCCACCTTTGGCATCACCTATCGTCAGCACCCTTTTCCCTTTTGAACCACACTCACTCACTTCCATTTCTCTAGCCATCGCTCGTTCCGCTGCTCTCGTCCTCCACACCGATGTCATCTTCATCCTTTTGCCCGTCTGTCGCAACTTCATCTCTCTACTTCGGCGCACTCCCCTCAACCAGTTCATTCCCTTCGACAAAAACATCACCTTCCACAAGGCGACTGCGTGGTCCATGGTCTTCTTTACTGTCATCCATATCGCCGCTCACATGCGCAACTTCCAAGAACTCGCCATGCTCGACCCCAATGCCAAGACCACCGCCCAACGCATCCTCGTCTTTCTCCAGGCAAACTTCGCTACCGGTCCAGGTGCCACCGGCTGGATCATGACCGCTTGTCTTGCCATCATCGTCTGGTTTGCCATGGAGAAACGCCGTCGCGCAAACTTTGAGAGGTTCTGGTACTCTCACCACCTCTTCCTCGTTTTCTTCCTCGCATGGCAGTTCCACGGATTGTGGTGCATGATCCAGCCTGACAGAGAACCCTTCTGCTCATTCAACTCCGTCGGTGTTTTCTGGGTAACTCCCCCCTCAACTCCATTCTCCCACCTCTTACATTCCATCTGCAGCGCTACTGGCTTGTTGGCGGCGTCATTTGGACCTACGAGCGCATCTTGCGTGAAGTTCGCTCTCGTCACAAAACATACATCTCCAAGGTCATCCAGCACCCTTCAAAGGTCATCGAGATCCAGATCAAGAAGGAAAAGACCACCATTCGCGCCGGTCAATACATCTTCATTTGCTGCCCAGAAATATCTTATTTCCAATGGCACCCTTTCACTCTTACCAGGCAAGCTACCTTCTTCGCCTGCAAACCCATCTAACGCCCTAGTAGTGCGCCGGAGGAGGACTACATCTCTGTCCACGTTCGTGTTGTTGGCGACTTCACTACGGCACTCGCCAAGGCCCTTGGTTGCGATTTCGATTCCAAGACGGAAAAGGACGTAAATGGTGGTATGGTGCTCGGCACCAACGCCAACCCACCCCTCAACCGTACACTTCCCCGCGTCATGGTCGATGGTCCGTTCGGCAGTGCTTCAGAGGACTTTTTGAACTATGAAACTGTCCTACTGGTCGGTGCTGGTATCGGCGTTACTCCATTTGCCTCGTAAGTTCAACCCTTCCAATAAGAGATGATACCAACTTTATCGCAGCATCTTGAAATCTATCTGGTACCGCATGAACAGCATGAACAACTCGAAGCCTACGCGCCTCTCAAAGGTTTACTTCACATGGGTCATCCGTGATTTCGGCAGCGCAGAATGGTTCCACTCCCTCTTGCAAGCCATTGAAGATCAAGATACTCAAAACCGGATCGAGATCAACATCTATCTCACGGCCAAAATCAAAGAGGACGACGTGAACAACATCATCGTGCGTCTTTCTTATCCGTTGCCGCTGAATTGCCACCGACTCACATCGGAACGTGCTTCTTGATCCCCGCCTGTGCCATCCAGGTCCAAGACGTCGGCGCAGACAAAGATGCGATCACGTCACTTCGCGCTCCCACTCATTTCGGGAGGCCGAACTGGGACAAAGTGTTTACGTCCCTCGTGGACAAGCACCCTGAAACAGATGTCGGCGTGGTACGTGCACGCCCGTGTCGTCCGCGTCCTAATCCAACATGTGCTTTTCCTCAGTTCTTCTGTGGACCTCCCGTGCTGTCCAAGCAACTCCATCAGATGTGCAACAAGCACTCGAGCCCTGGCGCCGTGGGAACTAGGTTTTTCTTTGGGAAGGGTATGTTCCCTTGTCACGAGTTCGATGCCCGGTTTCTAACGATTTCTTCGTTCCAAACAGAGAACTTTTGAGGGCATGCGCTGGTCGCTTATACATTCTCGCGCTGGTTCACGCTGCATTCGCGGCACGGTCGTGATGCCTTCTTGATATTGTGAGCATCTCTTCGTTCCTGAAGCCTTTGAGCTTTGTGTGTACGGTCTCGTGTTTTAGTGTTGGTGGGTTCTTGGGTTTATATAGACATAATTATTCCGGTTGGATGATATGTTTGGATGCTGTATTCTATGAAAATAATACAAGAAGAGGATATGAATTGATGGTCGTACAATGCACCATGTTACGCTGGTTACTATTCGGAGAGATGCGGTTAAAAATGAGCGTGTGCTGTCGGGTAATGCAGAGCGATCGAATCAAAAGCGGTCCGGGTCCTCGACAAGTGCAGGCGGCGGCAGACACCCCCACAAGCTTTGGTAGGAACTCCATACGTCCTTCTGAACGATCGGGATGTTGTACGTCACCTCGTGGTGCTCGCACGTATACTGCTCCAACTCGCCCGCGGCCGCGTATGGGATCTCGAGCGCGTCGTAGAGCTCGTCCTCGTCCCGGACTTTGTACACCTGGCACCAGATCTCGACGAGCTTGCGGACAAAGTCGCCCATGGTGCCGTCGCCGCCGTCGACGATGATGACTTGCAAACAATTCGCGATCTTCTCGTGCGTCCATCCGGACGGTTGCGCTTCCTCGAGCGCAGAGTCTGTGAGACGTACGACGTCCGCCGTCCTCTCCCAGGATACGGAAGCAAGCTCCGAGAGACTCCGGGCGTGTCTCTTGCGCGAGGTCCACACGACAGACGGAGATCGTATGACACGCCCTTCAGCCCCTTTGCGTAGCATGACCATGAGGTCGGGGTGGCGGATACATCCGTTGACAAATGCCTGTGCCATCGGATCGCTCAGAGACAGGCCAGCGTATAGGGAGAGGTTGCGTTTGGTCTCCTCCCAGACAGGTCCGACAGACAGCGAGCCACACTCTGTGCAGATGATCGAATGGCGAGGTGAGGATAGGGGGATGTCGTTGGGGATGAAACCGGCCAAGATGAGTTCTCTGGAGCCGTCGAAGCCAAACTCATACTTGAGGTACGTTTGGGATAGCGGTGTCCGTGTAAACAGAGCATACCGGGTGAGGTCAATGACTTCATCGATCTGTATGGATGGTGAGTGCTGTAGGTGAAGGAAGAACATGACGATAGGCATACCGTCTGACAAGTGGTGCGAAGACAGGAATAGCACTGGTGGATGGCCATCATATGGCCCCATGCATGCAAAGGCCATCGTTCACCACTGACGTCTTTGAAGACCTTTCCGCCAAGTACGACCACATAGTCGCCATCTCTGGACCGCAGCACGTCATCCACGGCGGACTGAACGTCATGTACGCACAATGCCTTGATGGCGTTCCAAATCTTCTCCACCGTAATAAGCTCCAGATCGTTGTCACTCAACAAGGCCATGACACTATCATAGCTCTGCGAGAGGAACATGAGAGAAGCGTCCTTGTAGATCGCCCGACGAACGTATGCATAGATGACCTCTAGTCGCTCGGCATGAAACCGTGACATGGAAGGAGAGCAGTACCACGCGAGGCGCGTCCTGATCTTCTCTCTGAACTCGATGGCCTTCTCGCGCAGGACGGCCTCCAAAGGATCCTCAATAGCAGCACCCTCGGCGTTCTCCATAGAATGGAACGACGCATCAGCGCCAAGTGCGCGATCATCGTAGCCGGAACAGTCTACGATCTCGCGGATGTCTCGGTCACGTTCTAGAACCCACAGCGCGTTCTGGCCCTTGAGGATGAGTTGATAGCCACGGGTCTCTACGTAGAGCATTATTTGCTCGACTTCGGACCTCTTTTGCACTAGGTTGTGCCAGAATGTCTTGTGACCAAAGTCCTGCATTTGAAGGTTAGCTTGCCCTTGGTCGTACAGCCATAAGCCGCTTACCATGTCATTTCTTTCCAGTAGTTTATCAGCTTTAGAACTCCCAAGGAAGAAGAAGCAATACACCACTCACCCGAAGAACCTTTCAGAAAAGTAGACGCGAGCCTCGATGCATCTGCAAGATGGTCAGGAACCAGCACAGGATTTGTTTATAGAGTACCCACCGCGTGAGCAAGTTATAC
Organism: Phylloboletellus chloephorus; assembly: GCA_038091355.1. Lineage (NCBI taxonomy): Eukaryota > Fungi > Basidiomycota > Agaricomycetes > Boletales > Boletaceae > Phylloboletellus > Phylloboletellus chloephorus. The sequence continues at coordinate 34,568 of JBBPOI010000012.1, read as the reverse complement.
TTGCCCCGGAGGTAAGCATTCCACTCTCGAAGAAGCGCAACATCGTCACACGCCATGATTGTCGCGATATCGTGGCACGATGGGTTGTCAGGGTATGCATCGAGAAGCGCGTGGTGAGCTTTGTAATTCGTGTACAGCTTGAAACGTTCCTATGAGACGCAAAATCCCGCGACAGTCTTAACGTCTGTGGGACTAGACTTCACTGGAGCGCACCTCGTTGTGACGGGGACACCATAAGGCGCCCTCAGCAGTAGGAAGGGAACACTGGATGCCCGCCGAGTAAAGGGCTGCACAGGTGTCTCGTTTCTTCTTTGGAGAGCTTGACATGGCTGCGAGTGATCGACGAGGGCGAGCCCGCGAAGCCAACACCCAGCCAGAACTTGGCGCGAACGGAACAACTGCCATTGGTGGACTGTGTCCATGCCACGTGACCGCGTCCAATTTAGTATGCCAGGTGACGTGAACAACAAAGGAAGCGACTGACTTGTGTCAAGGAGGAGGGTATTAATTGATGCACCAGCCTTGCATTGACGGCCTATTTTATGGTATCTCGAGGGTCAGATCTTTCCCGCCATGGATGTCAAAGCGCGATATCCCGAATCTTCAGGCTTCGCAGTCAAAGCGTGTGCAATGAGGATCAATGCGACCATAGCTGATCAAACTACACGATCAATGATTGACCAAAGCCCAGGAGTGACCTCAGCATCGGTGTCGGCGGAGTCGGTTTGTCGTCGCATGCCTCCGTTGCTCCGTGGTCTGAAAGCAAACCTTCCTCGTTACGACTGGCCTGGGACGTGGCAAGAAATGAGCGCGTGGTTGCCAAAACACTTGAACAACAAAGCGCACTACAAAGGGGGTGGCACGTGTTCTACTCCTATTGTTTATTGCGAAAGTGTTCCGCGCATTTTCTCCATCAACCACGCAGGCACACCGTCCTCTGGACAGCCATTCCATTTGACTCCAAGTAGCACCGTACTGAATGCTTGACAGTGCATGCGAGTCCATCCGGTTCGTCATGACACGTTTATTATTGCTAGATACTCGCCGGAGTCTACGTGCTATGTTCTGCACGGCGTACCAATGCATGATGATCTCGAGAGATGGTCACCTGGCTACGATTGGCAAGACAGACACACAGCAAAAACCCGCAGCGCGTGTGTCTGAAGCCAAGGCAAAGCGGCACCTGCACTCACCCGGGGTTCAGCATCCAGACCATATCTGGGTCGGGGATTTATTTCTAGGGTCTCATCTTGCTCTTCAAAGGGAATCTAAATCCTCGCAGGTGGTATGGGATCTCCCGTAGCCGGCACGATCTCGGGTTTCACCGTCTCGCATGTCGCCCGCAAAACGGACAGCAAGTGTGGTATAGCGGAAGCAATTTGACTGCATCCGACAGCCTATCATCATGATAAATCGCAGTGTATATACATCTCGAGTCTTCGTCAACCCTGACGCCGCATCTCCGCAGTAGCTCCAACTAGATAGCATGTTCTGCAGTTATGGGTTGACATCCTCATGCCATGAGATACATGACCACCAATTCCCTCGAATCGTCGCGTTGGTGCATCGACTCGAGACAAACCGTGTGCCAGATGGTCAGGACAAATGAATGGCGCAGAATTCAAGGGAATGATACAAAATAATGGACAAGGAAGCGCAGATATTAAGGGGTCAATACAACATGGCGATCGGTCTACGACTTATCACGCATAATCAGCGGCACTGCTGGGGTGAAGGAATGGATCGTTGCTGTAGTTGAAAACAGAGCATCCACGGAGGACAGTCTGGTTGCAAGAGAAGCACCAGTTGACGGTGGAGTTGATAGTAGTCCACTAAGAAAACCAGTCAAAATGCAAAACACGATCAGACAAAGAGAATAGAAACTTACATCGAGAGCCTTGATCATCTCAGGGAGAGTGAGATTGTTCCGACCAAACATCTTCAAAGGCTTGAACTCCTTATCATCAGTCCCGTTCTTGAACTTCATCGCAACCTCATAATCGCCTGCAGAGTTCTTAGACAGCTCGAAGGCAACCGCAGAGGCGTAGTCAGCTAGGTACGATGAACGTAAGCTCGAGGCAGAAGAAACAGCGGTCATTTCTTTCACCAATTCCAGAAATCTCGGGGTTGGTCACTGTGGCGTTCGTTACATTGAACAAACTGATGAAGGGCTTGTAGTCGACCTGGGTCAATGCCAGCTTCACATTGTTGTTAGGCAACGTCATATTGCCCAACGACCAGAAGATGCTGGGCCAGATAGTTCGGATGGCAACTATGAAACTATCAGAAGGACGTGACATGACGTTATTGAAACCTCACTTTGGCCAACTCCATTCTGGACACTGTCCGTGAATACATTCTGCTCGTGAACGTTAGCGAAGTGGCGAGCTTGCTGCAGGAGAGTCTCGGGGAATGACTTGTAGAATGTTTCGTTGTGGGTGTAGTGGACGTTCAAGTAGTCATAAATCTTGGGTTCGTGAGCACTTTAGATGATATCGATACCATCGTTATTTATCACTCACATTCCACTGTCGAACAAGTTAGGATACAACCAGCATAGATAAACACGCCACATACAATATTAAGGAAGCTGTTGTTCAAGCCATTGAGGTAGGGTTGAACAGCCCGAAGGAATGGAGCGGCTTGCGCAGCCGTATTCTTGAACACAACGCCACTGTTCAAACGAGCCAGGTGAGATTGGAAGTACTAGAAGAGTTGCATCAGTATCTAAAGCAAACTCATTCGCAGACACCCACCCCGCAATCCATCCAGCTGGTGAGAGAAGGAGCCTGCCAGAACTCGAGAGACTCCACTGGGATGTATTGGTACCCTACCAGCGGTGCCTCGACCGTCTGGCCCGTGGCGAGGGTGACATTGGACGCATTTGTAGGCGGGTAAAGACCTTGAACTAAGGCATAAGCGGAATTGAGTATGGCGTTCCCTCCTCCCGCGTCTGCGCGAACGAGAAGTTGATCAATATCAACCACCTCAGTCTCGATGCCTTGGATGTAAGATGATGACTCCGAGTTGAGGTAGGTCTGCCTCAAGTAGGTACCCAGTTCATATTCTTGGCTCTGTGGTGATCTCAGTACAAGGTGAATGAAGCAAGACTGTGCATACAGATCCGTAGGGCGTCAAGTATCCTTGTGTTGAGTTGTACGTCGTGTAGTTCTGAAAAACTACACCAGAACGGTCACCATGACGAACCAACAGAACAACACCGATGAGACCCGCGCTCGTAGTGTTTACCATTGTGAAGTGGAGGTCAACAACTGAGGGAGTCTTCGAATTTATACCGAGTGGTACGAGGAACTTTAGCACGTAAATATTGCCGCCAAGAAATACGAAATGATCTATACCTCGGCACCTCCGCCTGACAATGAGAGCTGAAGCGAGCAGTGCCCTGAATAGAGGATCGCTTTACGATCGCGCTATGGGGTCCTAAACCAGTGTCCATCGAGCCAATTACTTGTTGATGGCGGCCAGTTGCTGAGTGGATTTGACAGTTCGCCGCACCCATCGCGCTGGAAACGGCGTTTGTAGTACCGCATCTCATGGCTGAGAAGACTAGTGCATTGAGGTAATAGCGCAACGGCATCACTTACTGACTTGCCATGAGCGGCTAAGATATGAATCTGTCGGATATCGGAAGGCTGATTGGATTACAATCTGCCACTAGGGTCGAGTTCGACTTCGATGTGTGCTGGACGGCTCGCGAGGCGAATACTCACCGTTTTCTTGACACCGTAGTCGTTACGAGCCACTGCTGGTCCGTGCATCGTTCGTCCGTGCACTGTTTATCAAATTAGTATCGTTCATACCACTGTTTCCGATTTCATCTAACTTTCCGGTGGTGTTGGCTTGGACCCGGGATCTGGTGGGCATGATGTTCTGGCATGCAATGATGGCACGGAGATATGACGGGCACTGAGTCAGGCCTGATCTCCACCACTGTCGAGTTGTCCACTCCAAATCATTGTCAAGACTGGACACGGCGTGCTGCTCTTATGATTGTGTGCTTCCAGCGACCCACCGCTTTGGCATTCAAGTGTATCTATACGCTACAGTGTACTATATTGGAGCACAACGCCAAACCAGTTGGAATACCAACGTTCGAGTATATAGATATACAGCATCGGTTTTGTACTCATCATCAACTTGACTCTATCAGTGCTATCGCGCTACTAGCTTCCTCTCACTGCTCGTCCTACCGAATGGTTGAAGACCCTAAGTGTATTGTCTAGGTTCTAATATACTAAGTCTGAAGCATACATGGGGATGTTGGCCAATCATATTGACCACATTACTTCGGATCGCGGGGATCAACCGCCTGCGTTGACCCAAGCTGGTTGGGAACAAAATTGTGGCAAAACGGGCAGTACGAAAGAACAGTCATTCATTCACGTTGCGAGCGACTGGCACAGGTAAAATATCGCGAATACAAAGAAGAAGGAGTCTCATTTTGAGCCCATACGTGGACGCGCTATTTTCGCAAAGGAACACTGCTTGGTTGGGACAGCGAATCGTGTCGGCGACCTCAAATCACCTTTCAGTGATTGGCCAGAGCCATCGTTGCATCACTCAAGGGTTAGGGTTAAGAGGGCATTTACATGGATAAATGCACACATCACGTTCTAGTCACACTTCAAAATGTCACCAGCCAACAGCTCGCTTGCTGTTCCCCTTCCTAACCACAGGGACGCTAGCCTCAGATCAAAGCCACCTGTCTGGTCTCTGAGCTCCTCTAACAGTGCTGTCCCTCTTCCCGCGAAGTGCGATAGACATGGAAGACAAGGGGGGGTGTGTTGCAAGGAGCTCGACGACGAGGATGACCGCACCCTCCTCAATCCTGATATCGTCCGCGATGTGTATGTATTCTCATTCCGTCGCGCAGAATCACCCCGTTTTATGTACACCTGTAGGGTGATCGGCCTATCTGACGGCTTGACCGTCCCCTTTGCCTTGACGGCTGGTCTGTCATCGCTTGGAGAGTCCAGGCTAGTCGTTCTCGGGGGGATTGCAGAGCTTATCGCAGGGGCTATTTCCATGGGTATCGGTGGATTCCTCGCCTCTCAGGCTGAACGAGACCACTATCGGTTCTTGAAGCGCCACATCTCTTCCAGAGTACTTCGCAGTTGCGAGGGAGAAATGGAGAGAGAAGTCTATGCTGTCCTCGGCCCTGTCGGCGTTGATGAACGGACTGCGCAAGCAGTCACGAAATGTTTGCGCGATGTCGAATGCGACACAGGCGCAGACGGTTGCAGTCCATCATCATCGGACGAAGAAACCCAGTCTCTCAGGTGGAAGTCCGACGTGGGATTAACACCCTTCTTGCTCAAGTTTGGCGAGGGTTTGGGTTCGTCTTTTCCTATGTTTCTGATCATCGTTTTGCCGATCTGTTCTTACAGAGGAAGTGCCGACAAGTCGCTTGTACGGGTCAGCAATGACGATTGGACTTGGGTACCTCGTTGGAGGGATCGTACCACTCATTCCTTACTTGTTCGTCACCCGTGCCCATGTGGCCCTGATCTATTCGTGCATTCTGACTGGTGTCGTGCTTCTGGTCTTTGGGGCGGTCAAAGCTAGGGTTACTGGGGCAGGCAAGGGGGCCAAGGGATACTTGTGGGGTGCAGTGAGCACATTGCTGGTGGGCGGAGCAGCAGCGGCTGCAGCGTACACTATCGTTGCACTCCTCGAGGCATGAGGGGGATTCGAGGTATTATTATTGTTGTTGACACGGTATGCTTGCACAATGTTGCCCGCTTGGCTGAGGTGCGTGGTGACCCCGGACACTGCAAGACCTCACACCGCCTCGAACGCCGGCGGGCTCCTCCAAGGCTTCAACCAATATAAAATCGGGCAAAAGTCTGTTTTCCTCCAACCGCCATGCTGATCCATCCTTTGGATTCTGCAGTGAACATGCGGGCAGAAGACGACTTTGGGATTACATACTTCATAGAGAACGCCCAGCAATTCTGGTCAGGTGCGTTCCGTCACACGCTACCCTGCATCTGACCCGTGGACTGACCCTCTCCCTCCCAGAGCTGGACGATATCCTGCGCATGCCCAGCGATGGTTCAGCCACACTGTCCATGCTTGATACGGCGCTCCGCAGGTTTGTCTCATTATGTGCCTCTTATCACGGTCAGCTCCTTGCCATTTTCTCCTTGCCTCTCGCGTTGATCATGCATATCGCCGCTAGAACACTACCTTCAAAGTCCACTGCAGCTAGAGCATGCTTGTCAGTTACTTTTGGATTCCGAGCTTTTTGCCTTCCACTCCGAGAGGATGTGTGAACTTGCCATCGAGGATGTCCAGTCGGTATGTGCATCAAGGCACGCTCGATCTGCACATCTGACACCTCGCTGTAGAAAACGGATCCTCACGGACAATTTATTTTGTACAGCGTTCTATTGTTTTGGGGTAGACGTCAACCGTCCTTCCTTCGTAGTCACAAGCGATGGCAATCACTCATCCCGCTCCTGATGGATCATAACTTGGTCGAGATCGATCCAGAAGCCGATGATGCTTATCTTGCTTCCAACGCCGCAGGTTCTCGTACAAGCATCATCATGGGTCCAATTGCTATTGAAGGCAAGCTCAGGATGCTCAGCGTCAGACTCCTTTACGAGGTCTGTCGGGTCCAGAAGCTGTCCGAGCAAGATCTACGTGGGTATTCTCGTCTCTCCCCTCATTCATCCAGATGATCTTCCCGACATAGGTGTATTTAGTGATTCGTTCATCGACCACCTTTTTGAACTCGTGGAGCAAACACGCTTCATGCCGGATGAGACATTCAATTACTCTGTCGTCAAATTGATAGTGAGCTTCACGATATCTTCTTCTGACGGCCATTGACCCTCAGCCAGGTTGCTCTCAACGAACAGTTCATGGTCGCAGGCTTGCACAATGTTGCCTTGTTTCAGGGTGGCCAGAGGAAAGCATCTGAGGTCCGAAATCGCGTGCTCGACGTGCTTATATCTCGTCTCGGTTCCAGCAAGACATTTGGAGAGAACATGATATTCATGCTTAATCGCGCATGTACGTTTTACGTGGGTTGGTCTCGTTTCGCAGCTGAAAGTTGTTCGCCAGCTCGTTCTGCGGAGGACCTATGTATGCAGTTGCTCGTGCTGAAGTTGCTATACATATTGTTCACCTCAAAGGCCACTTCGGAGTATTTCTACACCAATGATCTCTGCGTTCTTGTCGATGTTTTCTTGCGCGAGTTGGTAGACCTCGATGACGAGAGTGAATCTGTGAGTCAACTCTCCTCATACAGTCCCTGGGAATACGCTCAAATCGTGACAGTTGCGTCACACTTACCTCCGTGTTTTACATCCCCTTCTTACTACGACACAGCTGCGGAATGTTCCCTACAAGCGTCCTCAAATAGTGATGGCTCTGGAGTCCCTCACACAGAATGCTAACATCCGAGATATCAACCCGACCACAAAACGGTTGGTGGAACGGTGTCTCAGCGGGGACTGGTGTGTACAACTACGAAAGAGTTCGTTCGACAAGGATGCTCTGAATTCTCGGGGCATCTTCCGTCAGGGTAGCCCCAGCCATGACGTCGTCGCGTCGACGACGCAAGTTGTTTCACAGTCTCAAAATTGCATGTCAGCAAGCTCCGAAAGACCGCATGATGATGCCCTTCTACTCATGGCCAAGCCGAAGCAAATCAAGCCCAGTCGCAGTGTTCAGAATATGAAATCACAATGTGTTAGATTCCCTCTGTCGCGATCGGGCAGTAATAATGCCAGGAGACCAAGCGTGGAGAGCACCACCAGCTTGGGCGTGGTAGCTTCGGCTACAGCAAGCGCACCGAGGCGGAGGGAGAAGCTCGGATCTATGGATGACGATTCGCTTCTGCAGCAGGTAGAAAAGAATAGCCAACTCAAACATCGTCCCTATCTTCCACCCTCCCCCGGGTCTTCCATTCTCCCACCAACTACATCGACCGCCACCCAGAAGGCACGCAGGCCACCACCCGCTCCCCCGAAAAGACGCAGACCCCCTCCAATACCACTTGGGCAGACTCATGGCGGAGCTCTCATCACTACTATCGCAAGCTCCTCGCCATCAACGCGCAGTCAGCTAGGGAAATAGAGAATGCTGTTCTCCGATTTCTCATCAGCGGATGATGATGTCGACGTACCTGATTCCGACCTTTATCACGCATATTTCCACGAGCGTGTTCCCATATCATTGGACAGCATAACTAGGCACTTAGTCTAATCTACCCCTTCAACGTAAAGGTGAATGCTTTCTATCCATCCGTCTTCACATACATCGTCGGATTAGCATTGGCCATATCTTAATCCTTGCACCTGTCACTCATTGTCCCATCTTGACGAACAATTTGATGTCAGGTGTTTCAGCTACCGCCTGTGCACTTCGCCAGTCGTTTCATTCCTTTTATTCGCTTTTCGGATCAGGAGATGTCATGGTTTTGTTCATCAGATATTGACTAAAGAACCTTCCAAGGTCGGGAGATCTCGTCCGACCCTCAGGTCTACATGGCGATCTTGGCTCCGACGGCTATAAAGTCCACCTATAAAGGCCACTTCATGTGAACGCTGAACTGCCCCGCATTCGCAGTGGTGCGACTTGGGTGAAGTCCAATTTATCCGGAGGTACCGTTGATACGGAGAGCAGATATTGTGAATCATTCAGCTCCATGCGGTCCATCTCAATCCGCGTGACACTGAGTGACAGATTTCTCAAGTTATGGTATATGTGCGAATAACAGGCTGGGTCTGGTTATCTCTCTGCTTTGCGCAGCTCACTCCGGGAACCTTGCGAAGGGATGATGATCTCGCTTGTTGTCCCTTCCGAGATGAAGACGGTATGTGCCAACGATGTTGCGTTTGCGTCGACAACGCCAATTGCAATCGGCGCAGAAAATAGCGATCAAGGGATTTTCAACGACACCCTCCCAAACTTATAACTGAAGAGGGCTCTTCTATCCACCGGGTCAGGACCAACCTGAGGGTGGTGGCGGAAAGCTTACAACCGAGCCTGCACCCCCGACGCAGACAACAACTCAAGTTTGCAGGCACAGGATTATATGGGTTGCTCACCTGCTGATTCTGTTACAGATCGAGGTTCGAAGTATCGCTCTCCTGACGGGTCGAGGGTAGGAGGGTGACGTCCGCCAACAGGATGGCGGTCTCAGGTTCGTTCACATGGACATGCCGCGTCGACGCCAAGGACCGGGTGCAACAACGCGCCAAATTCAATTCCCAAGCCACGACGGCGCCTCGGAGGCCACGGGCGTACACCCGCACGTTCACAATAAATCGAGGGGAAAACAGTGACCAGAAACACTGGGATTTCTTGAGTTCATCGGGCCCACCGGAATGATATTACCGCCCCGACGAGGAATATACCGGTGGGTTGGGTGTCAAGGTATTCAACAGGGCACAAGATGAGAGATCGAGCACTCGGGACAAGAAGGGAAAGGATATCCAGCTGTCTATCCATTGGAGGTGTGTTTCGTTTGTTTACTGTCCTTAGTGCCATGTGATCCGTTGCAAGTTGCGTTCCGTACTACCAAGGTCTTTCTGGACACCACCATGACCAACGTTGCTATTGCGATCACTTCGCTGAGGCAGGCGCAATTGGCGGTCGTACATACTTCCCGTGGGTCACCGCTGTGATCCGTTTTAGGCCCAACGTAGTAAGAATTGTATGACCCACGTACAACAGCCCGTTCAAGTCAAGCAACAGCCCTGGACTGCATTAGCCATCTATCTGAAAATGTAGAATGCGAGTGGAAATGGGTCTTGGATCCAACCACTGCTACCACTATGTGCGCATCCGTTTCTTGACGGGAGTATCCCATCCTCCTTCTTCGGTTGGGTCAGAGAAACCAATGCTTGATGACGAACCACTCGCAGTGCGCTTCCTCACTCCTAAGAGGAGGACGTCAGGCGATGAATTTGGTAACCACAGATCCTCGTCTTCTTCCTTGAACTCGGGTACGCCGTCGCTGTCACCATCTCCCGGGTCGTTGCCCTCGCCATCCTCATCCTCCATGTGGGTGTCGAGATTGAGATCTAAACCCGGACTCGGACTCCGACGCTGAGGGTCACTCGAAGCATGTCCGTGTTTTCTCGAGTCCCCTCTGACCTTGGGTTTCGTAGGTGTAGCGGCGACTAGCGTCACCCCTTGCGAGTGATTGTCTTTCTTCTTTGCTTCTCTCTTCGACTTTGGGGGCGCTTTTGTACACGAACCTTCCGCTTGACTAGCTTGTGACTGTTGTGCCCGAGGTTTAAACCCACGCGACATACTGATTTCGCGACTGAGAGCTCGTTTGAGGGATGACGAGGTACCGGAGGTGGAGTTGGAGCGCCTCGCAGAGGCATCCTGTGCGAGCGAGACGGACAAAGAACGTGAACGAGATCGCGTATCTGAAGCGGTCGTGTGGGATAGGATGGAGGAGGAACGTTGGAGTTTTCCCTTGGACTTGGAGACGGAAGTAGAGGTGGACGAACGGGCGGGTTTGCGGTTGGGACGTGGATTTGTAGAACCAGTGACTTGAGATGCAGGACTTGACCGGGTCACGTCTGATTCGCTGTCCTCGTCTGAGAACGCTGAATAGGGGAATAGTTTACTGCGCAGAAGTGCGCACATATTTGGGAGCGTCGATTTAAATCTGCGACGAACACGGAACTGTTGAGCACTACAAGTTACATGCTAGACAGCTTAACTCACTGGCGCTCGACGACATCCTCGCAAAATGCTTGCATCCAATCGCGTTCGTCCTTGTCCGCCCGCTTACTCGTGTCATTCATATTAGTGACAAGTTGCCACATGGAGAGCTTGTCCATGAATGACTCTAACCGTTCCTGCGCGGATGGAATGATGACCTTTTCTTTCTCTTTCCGTCGTTTCTTCTTCGCCGAAGGAACCACGTCATTCCTAGGTATCGTCACTGGGGGTAGTGGGGTACAAGTTCCAGGCAAGGAGAGCTTGAGGAGGTAAAGGAGAATTTGGATCTGTACCCTGCACACGAATTGTCAAAACAGCATCCACGTATGATATCAATACTGACTCTCGTCTCTCAAGTCTTTCGAGCCACACATTTCGCGACTGTTCCTCAAGCATGACTGCATCTTCGCCGTCGACACTCGCACTCGTGCTGCCTTCGCCACCCTCGCCCATTTCGTAGCCGAGCGCATACCACATCATGGATTCTTCTGCTTCACCTCTCCCACCGTCTTGCGCGAGGATCTGCGGAAGCTCCGTGTGGTATTTCGCGAAAGAGGACCGAACTGAAAGTAGCAACGGATCTAAAAGCGCGTGGAATGGGTGGGGAGTGTCTGGAGATCGTGATGGTACATCTTGTACGCGGTTCAAGGACGGAACAAGTGAGCCAAGTGGCATGATCGACTGCGACTGGTTAGACGGGTACACGCCCAAGCAATGACCTTACCTCGGGGAGCCAAAGAAACTGGAGATACGTCCGGACGACGAACTGGTCTGGGGTTTCCAAGTGAATGTCAGTGAATGGGTAGTCTCGAGTAATTGTCTTTTCTTGTGTGGTTGTCCATTTCGCGCTGGAGCTCGTGAGCAGGCTCAGAGGTTGGACGCGAGCCATCGTGGACGCGTCTCAATGCACAAATGACCACGACAGTAGTGGTTCGTCCATTACAAACTACCTAACAAGTCATCTTCATTGTGTCTTCAAAACGTCGCAACCACTACACCATCCCCGGCACGGAAGCTCCAGGGACCCTCCCAGCCCGCTCAAGACTGTCATCCTGAAGCATGTAAGCAGGTCCATAGCGCGCAGACCGCAATATCGGCTTCGCCTCGCTGTCGCCGTTGACAAGCTTGCTCTCCTCCAAACACATGGTGGACGGGTCATCAACAGTGACGGAGAAAGACCCAAGGGTACGATCGCCACAAGCGTCGGGAAGTTCGGCCGGTTCCATGCAAGTCTCAGCGACGCAAGTACTCTCTGGGTTACTGGCGATGACCGTAAAATCTCCAAGGTTCCCATCTTCTGCTGCAGGCATGGGCTGACGCAGGCCGAGTGTCTCAGCCATGCACATGGTGTTCGGTTCACTGGCAATAACTGTCACAGAAGATGGGAACATGTATGAGGACGCATCATCCTGAACAAGGAGCGCGGGATTCGGAAAGGTATTGTATATTGAACCGAGAGATGTATACCTGTTCTCGTTTTTCAAAGAAAGCCTCTTGAGTCACTTGGGAAACTCACCCGTGGTCGTACAGTGAACAGTAGGGCACGTTCAACCGCCGTAGGAATGTCCACACATCGGAGTAAGACCAGTTAATGATGGGGTTAATACGTTCGAAAGAGGGCCAGCCGGCATCCGTCTTGTTCCTATGTGTGAGGGCGGCTGATTACGTGACTTTGCTATTCTTCTGCGGACGGAGGAAAACTTACCGCCATGCGGGTCCGATTTTCTTGTTCCAACTAATATGGCTTCTATTCCTTGGTACTTTTCCTTGTACTTGTGTAGGGCACGCCGCATCCCTTCGCCACCCCGAGCGCTCCCGACGGGCCGTAATAAGGCTGCATTGCCAACATATCCTTCGCTGTGCTTATGTTGTCCATCAGGAGTTGCCGCGCCCGGGGTGACACTCTCGACTGGCAGCGGGATATCTGATTCGGGGGTGCATGTGAAGAGATCGAGGTGATATGCCTTGGCAGACTCCCGGATGAAATCTTCTAGTTCTGTAAACGGTGAAGGTACGGGAATATAGACAGCTGGGATCGGTTTTGTACTCAGAGGAGCACGTTGTGTCAATGCTGCAGCGTAGAGGTGAAGGAGGACAGTACCTATGAAGGGTGGTTAGCAGAGCCCCGGCCAAGAGATGCTCTACACACAATCCTTGCCTCCATTGAAACTGACGGATACCTTCTCCGGTCTGCAAAGAAGAAACACCGTCTGCATGGTGGACGTGATTAAAGCCAAGCTAGCACGGACGTGTATGTGTCCAGAGCACTCCCGATGACCTCCAAGGCCTCCGCAATCAATTCGCCTATAGGTTCACCCGATGCTGCGAGGTCGTAGACCTCGGTCGACATCACCTGTCTGTCCTTGACAACCATGTCCGTTGGGCAAGGTGTTCGATAGCTAATCGGTGATTCCTGGAAAGTTACTATGGCTGGCCAGGAGCGGGTGGTGGGAATCTGCGAGCTTGCTACTAGCTTTGTTTGGACTACTACCCTTTCAAGGCTCGAATGATGCCCTCCGTCGTGCTCGTCACTGGAGGTACAGGTCTCGTCGGGAAAGCTATCGAATATGTTATCGAGCATGAGCCTGAAGGCTCGCGCTTCGGAAAACGGCCAGGAGAGCAGTGGATCTTTGCCAGCTCTCGCGATGCCGACCTGAGGTATTTGTCAAATCTGAGTAAGGCGGCGCGACGGGCTCACATCCGTGTGCTCATGCGAACAGGGATACCGAGCAGACCCTGAAGCTGTTCGAAAAGTATCAGCCTACCCACGTTATTCATTTGGCAGCCCTTGGTATGTACTTGAGCCCTCGGATCTCGATGTCTCCAACACTTGTATGATCAGTCGGAGGCCTCTTCGCCAACAGAGAGCGCAAGGTACGTGGTGACGGTTTGCACGCGGAAGCATCTCTAGCTTGACAATCTCCGTATATCAGATGACATTCCTCCGGGACAATATGTTGATCAATGATAATGTATTGCATGCTGCTCATATCAAGAAGACGCAGAAAGTCATTTCATGTCTTTCAACATGCGTATTCCCTGACAAAGTCGAGTACCCATTGACTGAGGAGAAGGTGCACCTTGGTCCCCCTCACGACTCTAACTTCGGCTACGCATATGCGAAAAGAATGGTTGATGTGCAAAACCGGTGCGTCCCTCTCCAAATTCTCTTATACCACCATTTATTACACAGTCTACAGCGCGTACAAGGAGGAGTTTGGTTGCAACTTCTCTTCCGCCATTCCCACTAACGTATTTGGGCCACACGACAACTTGTGAGTCCAGCTGAAACCAGTTTGTTTCACCATTAACCGCCCTCGAATAGTGACTTGAAGCACGCTCATGTAATGCCCGCTCTCATTCACAAGTGCTTCCTTGCGAAACGTGAGAGTCTGGCAGTCCTATTCGCACTGACACGACGTGACCCGTATTATAGAGAACGGTACACCATTCAAGGTCATGGGTGATGGATCACCCTTGCGTCAGTTTATCTACTCCCGTGATCTCGCCAAACTCTTCATCTGGCAACTGCGCGAATACGACGATGTCGAGCCCGTGATCCTCTCTGGTACAGTTTCACCACCGTTGTCATTATCTCGTCTAAAAGCCCTCTGTAGTGGACGAAAAAGACGAAATCAGCATTAGGCAGCTCGCAAATTCGATCGTCAGCGTCATGGAGTATCCTGGAGAGGCCCTCTTTGAGAACGAAGCCAAGGACAACGGGCAGGATCGAAAGCCCGCTTCCAATGCAAAATTGATAAAGCTCATCGGCCCAGATTTCAAGTTTACCCCGTTCGAAGATGGTCCGTATTTTCCACTCTGTCGGGCAGATCTGCTCTCTGACACGTTATTGTAGCCCTCAAGGAGACCGCCGCCTGGTTCCTGGGGAACTATGCGAATGCTAGGATTGGACAAAGCAACCATTGATTAACCCACATACCACGATGTACTATGCTCAATTGACCCTGTAAGATGGAGAGGTGAGTGGCAGTAATGCGGTGACAAACATCCTGCACACCGAGATCACCCGCATACCGTCAGAGTCGATGTACCGACTGCCATGTCTATCCAGGAATTCGATGGGTATACACTCAAGGGACTCGACATTTTTCATGGGTTCTACGCTGTGATCAGTCCAGGTACAAACGTTTGCAGTCCACCATGCACAGTTATCTCAACTATACTACAACTATTTCAAGTGGCATGCTTGAGACGGAGAATCAGTTTTGATCCTCGACGAGGCTTCTGGAAGCTTGGAGATCGGCCGTTACCATTTCATGGACGAGCTGGTCGAAGGTCACTTTGCGCTTCCAGCCAAGGAGACGCTCAGCTTTTGCAGGGTTTCCGAGGAGAAGGCTGTATTGGTACATCCGTCAGCAAACCAAAGGGGACTAGTAGTGGACTTGCAACGTACTCTACTTCAGCAGGACGGAAGTACTGACGGTCCACCTTGATGAGAATTTTCCCAGTCTTCGGGTCGTAGCCTTCCTCCTCTACGCCAGTGTTGCGCCACCTAGAACACATTCACCAATCACTTAAGATCGATAGCTTTTATAGAGAGTTGCACATACTTGATCGAGACGCCTACAACAGCAAATGCTTTCTCGACAAACTCACGGACTGGGTGGGTTTCACCAGTCGCAAGGACGAAGTCATGAGGCTCGGACTGTTGGAGAATGCGCCACATTCCCTCCACATAGTCCTTGGCTATGATGCAAACGCATATACTCAGGGATCAACCATTTGCTCATTCATGACGAGACCCACCATGACCCCAATCACGTTGCGCGTCCAGGTTACCGAGATACAACCGGTTCTGCTTGCCCAGGTGGATATCAGCCACTGCTCTGCTGATCTTCCGCGTGACGAACGTCCTGCCACGCCTCGGGCTTTCGTGGTTGAACAAGATACCGTTGCACGCATACATCCCATACGCTTCACGATAGTTGACTGTGATCCAATACGCGTAGAGCTTGGCAACACCATATGGGCTACGTGGGTAGAATGGGGTTGTCTCGCTCTGGGGAGTCTCAACAACTTTGCCATAGAGCTCTGAGGTAGAAGCTTGGTAGAACCTCACGTGTTTCTCGAGTCCGACTGTCCGGACGGCATCAAGAAGACGGAGGGTGCCCAAGCCATCGACATCGGCTGTATACTCGGCCATCTCGAACGAGACCTTGACGTGAGATTGAGCGCCGAGGTTGTAGATCTCAGTGGGGAGCACTTGGGCGAGGATATATACAAGGTTGGTGCTATCGGAGAGATCACCGTAGTGCAATCTGAACTTGTTGGGACCTTGTTAGGGGTTGATGAGGCGGACGAGAGGTTATAGATGTGGGGCGCTCACGTTCATGCTGATCCGCATACAAATGCTGCAGACGATTGGTATTGAAGCTAGAAGAACGACGGATGATTCCGTGTACCTCGTAGCCTTTCTCGAGGAGAAGCTCGACGCTAAGGCATGATGTAAGTGCATGAATTCAACACCAGACTGAGCAAAGCTGACAGGTAAGAACCGTCCTGACCAGTGACACCTGCGTTGAACACAGTCAGTGAAAGGTGTTCAGTAGATGTGAGGGATTTGCATGACGAAATCACCAGATCGCGAGCCAATCGAAGGTGTCAATCATGATCGACCCCGGGAATGGAAAATACGCACCACTAATCAGAGCAACTTTTCTTTTCCTGTACTCCTCTGGGGACGGGAGGTTTAACTTCATCAACGGCGACGAAACCTCGGATTCCATGCTTGGGGTTTTGCGTTTGGAGAGAGAAATGGGTTGGTCTGAAGCGGGAACGGGCTAAATGGACGATTTGACCAACGTGTCGAGAGCGTGTCTGTGGAGCTTCGAGGCGTTTTGGTCGCGAGGGGATAATCAGAGGAGTGCTCGCCTCGGGTTATGTTACGTCTCGGATAGCCCAACGTTTCCGTGACATACACTATACTACTTCCGCAGTCTGACTCTATGATGGCCGCTGGACGCCGCTAACCTCGGGACTGTAGATCCAACGGTAACAGCGATTGAGAAGACTCTGCTGAATGTGCACTCGAACACAAAAAAAGAAAAAAAAAAGTTGGAGCCGTGGTACGTTTTACCCACTACCGCCGATGGGGCTCGAACCCACAACCTTTGCCTTAGGAAGGCAACGCACTACCATTGTGCTACGACGGCCCATCAACCACATCATCAGCAAAACCCTATATCATCATTGCGTGATGGCAACCTGGCAACTTCCTCCCTGACGTTCTTTCAGTATCATGAATGTGCTGGTATATCCGAGCACACACCCACACGCCTCCTCAGTCCAGCGATTTCTTTCCTCCATTCTCGTCCCCCACTACCTCCCTCAGGTCATATCTCCAGATGTCCTCGCGGCTCCGGAGAACCCTTGGCAATCCGCATGCGGTCTTCTAGTACTTCTCGCTGCCCCTGATGTGCATGCAGGAGTGCGCAAATATGCTGAAACGGGTGGGAGGATATTGGCTCTTGGTGTGAATGTGAGGAGATCTCAAGGATTGTTCGGTCTGCATAACACCACTCCGAGCTTCGCATCAGTAGGCGTTGGCCTGGGGCTGGTCAGGGACGCAAGCATTCTTCGCATAGTCGACAAGAAGGCCTCACTCCATCTTTCATTCCCATCACAAGCCTCCACTCCCGCTACCGTGAATTATGACGAGAAGGAAACCGCGATTTCTCGCATACCATCCGCTACGCTGGATCTCGAGGCGGAGGGGATACAAGTTCTCGGACGATACACGGATGACAGAACACTTGCAGGGGCGTTGAGTGAGAGTGGCATGATTGCTCTTTGGTCATGCGCACCGCCTCTCACCGAACACTTGCTTATCCCGTCCCTATCTGCTCTCGGCCTACGATTCAATTCCTCAAACTCATCCGAGGGCCAACGAGCGGGATTTAGTCTTCTTCCTCAGTTACTTCTCGCGCATCCAAAGAAATGGGGAATCTGGCGTCGTATTGTGCTCGCTTTGTTTCCCGATCGAAATCTCGAGACAACTTTCTCGACGCTTACCATGAAGGATGGTGATCACGAAGTGACTACAACTGAGATTATGGTTTTTCCAGGCGAACATGATACCTTTCGGCTCCACTTTGCTCGCAAGATCCCTGCGGAACCCCTTTCATCTGACCACCCTATTTCCAGTCTCTTGTCGTCGGGAATATCCAAGGAAGAAGTCAAAGACGTTATCCTCACTGCCCAACCGCTGACTGCTGAGCAAGAAAGTTGTTATACACCTTTGTTTTCACCTAGCACGTTCTTCGCGACACTAGATGAACTCCGCCCCGCTGGACAGAGCGATGAGCTGCGGATGGGCGATGCACTCCTTTATGGCGAGGTTGTCACCAGTACACAGTCCATGCTTGATAAGTGAGCGCATTGGCACATCTCCAATGCTGCAACTTATTTCCCGGCCTGTAGGAACCCAGAATTCTTTCGTGCGCTCCCTTCACCGCTGCTATCCTTGGCGACGAAACAGCTGGCAGGTCGAGGAAGGGGCACGAATGCGTGGCTTTCCCCCGCCGGGTGCATGCAAATGTCTTTGAGACTTAGTGTCCCACTTCAAGGCATGGGCTCGAGTAAGCCTGCATGCCCCTCACGGGACTTCCGTTCTATATCCATCATCCCTGACCCTGAATTCTTCAGCTCCAGACTCTCGCTCCATTCGGCCATCCAATCTAGTCTTTATCCAGTATCTCTTTGCAATCGCAGTAGTCGAAGCATGTGAGATACTCGATCCCGCGAAAGAATGGGCAAAGAAAGTCAAGCTGAAGTGGCCGAACGATATATATGGGGAGTTTCCAGCTGAAGAGACATGGAAGCGAGCGGAATTGAAGAAACTGGGAGGGATACTAGTGAACACAAGTTTTGGAGGGAACATGGCTGACATTGTTATCGGTATGCGTCGCTCATATGCATAGAGCTTCCTATCGGTGCTTACGAGTAGATCAAGGATGTGGATTGAATGTTCTGAACGATCCTCCAATTGGTTCGCTGGCTCAACTAGAGGCTTTGACACGTGGTCAGGGGGTATCATCGAGCCTCATGGTTGAACGTGTAGGTGCAGCGGTCCTTTCCACATTCGAGCGTTTGTGGAACTCTTTCCTTGCTGAAGAGAACGAGGGTTTTCAACCCTTCATGGATCGGTACACTAGCGCGTGGTTGCATACGTGCGTCCAATGTCTGGTCCGATTGGCGATTACCGTTGACTGATCTGTTTACAGAAACCAAACCGTTACACTGACTACAACGGCCCCGGACACCACGGTCCGAATACTGGGTATCACGCCCGATCATGGGCTTTTGCGTACTGAGCCGTTGGGCGGTGGTCAGTACATTGACCTGCTGCCCGACGGTAATAGCTTTGATATGATGAAAGGATTGATCAAGGCAAAGACGAATTAGCCTGATTCGCTGAACTAAAGAGACTCGGTTGATACCGTAACAGGGTATTGCGAATGTATACTACACCGATTCAGGACTGCACATGCGAACGTACATGATTCTTAAATTTCTATCTTCACGGCAGCGGGTGAAGTAGCCTTCTGTGCACCCGCACCCAAGGTATACCATTCTTCATAATATACGCATCCCTGGGGGTTCGTTGGACCCTTATCGCGGCAGAAGTCAAAGACTGGACATCTCCCGCACGGCGCTTGAGACCACCCTAGCGCCACCCGTTCATGTCTGATTGCCCGGTAGACAAAGACCCCACCCGAGGACATCTCGTTTATCACTGGGGAAGGCGATTTCTGGTGTTTACCAGAGACCTTGGAGGTTGACGCTTTTTTGGAGGATGACCTGGACTTGGATTTTGAGCGAGGTGGTTCATCATCGTCCTCCGAGTCTGACGTTTCTTCCGCGGGGGAACTGTCGCGTTTCTTTGATTTGCCCTTCCGCTTCTTTTTCTTATGGTTTTCCTCCTCCGATTCTTCCGAGTCTGCGTTCGAATCTGAGTCATCATCCTTTTTTGATTTGTGCTTGCGTTTCTTCCTCGACTTAGGCTCATCACTATCATCCTCTTTCCGCGAGCGCTTTTTCTTTTTGCTCTTCGAACGCTCTTCCTCGGAGTCCTCCGCCTGACGTCGTTTGCGCTTGCTGGATTCCTTGCTCTTATTCTTTGATGAATGCCCCTTGTGTTTTTTAGAGTCTGAGCATTCTGCATCACTGTCTCCGGAGCTCGAACTAGGGTCGGAGTCAGAATCTACCATAGGATCCCATGCAGAAGCCGCGAAGGCAGGTATCTACGACGGCATGAGTAAAATTATAAAAAACTGGCGACAAGACTTGTGCATACCTTCTCAATGTCCCCATCGAGCTCGAGGACACGGAGAAGCATCTCTACATGTTCGACGCTCAGTTCTGTCTCCGTTATCTTACTTTTGCTCAGAAAGTGTTGTATTTGCTGAGCTGACGGGTAAGAGGGTGCAGCGCCTATTGCGTAAAGGCGTTGCCGGTTTTGGGAAGAGCGCTTTGTTGATTGTTTCGGGAACGACTAGCGTGTCCTGTGTGAGTAATCTACCGGGTCACAAAGAAAAGTACGGAGTACGCACACGATCGCGTATATAATGTAGACAGGCAGTTGACAGAAGCTTGATAAACTCGGTATCGAGTTCATTGTCCGTATACCAAGGACCGCCTGTCAGCTCTACGGAGGGGTCGAGGTGCGCAAGCATGTATATTTTGCGCGTTGGATGCTTAATAGGAGGCGATTACGAAGTCGATTAAACCAGACGAAAAGTAACGGGACATACGCGTACTGCTTTGATGGATTTTACGAGCTGCTTCTGTACAAGAGATTTGAGGCAGCGGTCGATCACGGTTTGGTGCAGTTCAGTTTTAGCTTTTAGGTGCTTGGTCCAAATACCTGCCGGGTATGTGAGGTCCCCTCTACGCGTGATGGAAAGGGAGGATGCCTTCGTTTCCAGAAGCTTGGATATGGCCGAGCACCATAGCCTCCTCGCCACTCATATCTTTCTTTCTACGGGACGGAAGGTGTCCGCGTCAACACACTCATACCAACGGGTGGTTGAAACGCACACGTCCATCTCCTTCTTCATCACGGCACGGAAAGCACTGACTCCGCTTGCGCTCGTCATGACTTTGAACATACCCTGCAAATCTGTCACCATTTCTGGAACACACGCGGGACAGAGTCACGCACCGTCCCGAGCAGGAAGTTGATCGCGGCGGTACGGGCACTTCCATCCGGTATGAGCTTCTCAGCATCCTTGATAGACAATGTCTACGGTCGAGCGTTAGCAATGGGGTGTTGAACCAAGGAAATTGGGGCCCGACCTTGTGGATTGTTGCAAGGGCAGCCTGATGGAGCTTGAGCTCATTGGCGTTCAGCTTGCGACCACTCATTCTGATACGCTGGATGTCGCCAACAAGCTCAAGATACGCGTGCTCGAATCAAAGTCTGCCGAAGACACAGCTCAAGACTTGTGATATGCATCACGTGATCTACGCAATATTACCTGGGCGGATACTTTCACCATCGTCAACGACATGAGCGCAAACGAAACGACTGACATGGAGGAGAGCCTTGCAAGCTACTTCCGGAGAAGCGCCACCGTGGTCAGACAGTATGCCGACCTGCAAGTATCGTCCCCTCGCGCGATGTGCTCCTATGACCTTCCTCCGTAGGATTGAGCACGACTATGCACGGCCCGTCTTGCGTTATGCCTCTCTGAAATTCCAGGAAAAGCCAATTGCAATGGTATCCCTTCTTTCTCTTCCGCCTGCCTGAAGGTGTATGAATGCTTCCCCAGACCTTCCTATCCATATTCGCTGCTCTTTCTGTGCTCCCTCTGTTGTCGTTCATGTGCGTTGGCTCTTCCAATGAACGTGAAATCAACTCACGGTCTTTGAGTAGCGGTCTTACCGTATTCACCCTTTCTTCCATCGTATTTCTCGCACTTATCTCCGCTGCTCTTGCATTCATTGTTGTTGAAGCTATGCTGGGTACGCAGTCATCCCTCATCCAACTGCCTTCGTCTGACCATGCACTGGACATAAAGGAGCTTGTTTGGTCTTCATGCTATGGTCGCTGTTCGTCGTAGCGACCTTCGCAACGGCGGTCGTCATCTCTGTCTACTGGGCCACACGTCTCGGACTGCTCGTCACCTATGAAGGGCCTTCAGGTGTCACGGATTGGGCACACGAAACTCGACAGCACTTCTTTCATACAGAGAGTCGAGGAGAAAACGCAGGATCTGACGAGGCTGCTCTCCTCATGGACCACGATGGTCCTAGCTCTAAGAAGATCAAGGTAGAAGAAGAAGTTCCATCAAATCACTGACATTTCCACTCTCCTCCATTCGCTTCCTTCTCATACGTGTAGTCCTTCTCCAATGCGTCAAGTATCGGCTAGTTTTCAATCCTCCTCTCAATGCGTAGGTTCCTTGATGTGCTAGAATCATACTGTATTATACGCTGGAGCTCTGATGTACCAGCTCCGTACCGAATATTGTGTCCACATCACGTTGGATTGGTTCGTCCTGTTTTCGGTGAGTGTTTTCTTCCTGTCAGATGACAGATGACATCTGCGTGACATTAGGGTGGTTCGTAATGCTATGGTACGAATTCTTGGCACCGCAGGCCAGTCACGTCGCCAGGTATTAAACATGGATATATGCACATTTCTGACCAACAGTCACGGAACTTAGTGCGAGTTCCTTTCCTTGCTGTGGCCATGATTGCGGTTGTGTTTTAGCGCCTGCTAACCTCGCAGGCACGCCGCATATCTACAACAATTCTGTCTGTTTTTGTATTGGATAACCTGGTATCTCTATAGACAGGTAATACCTGCTGGCCGATACCTCCTGGTTGACAACAGACACCAGATGGACCACGTTTGGAATTTTCAAAATGGAACAGACAGTATGATCGGCTTGTGACACTTCTTTCAGCCTTGGCGTTCCACCTGGTGTCTATCTTCCTAGGGTAAGTGTTTGCTGAGCAGGTTAGCGAGACGAAGTTTGGGCTGTTCTTAGGCTCTGTATGGTCTTGGGCACAGCCAAGCTGAATGCGATCTGTTGGCGAAGCAGACTGACACCTACTCTGGTAGACCTCGCTTCCATGTGTTGCGAGTCGCTACTCACTCAGTAAATGCTGTAAGTGGTGCAAGGCAATAGAAAAAGTTCCTGGATTGTCGTTTTGTGGTACTCACAGATCCTGCACCCTGGTTTCCATGCTTTCCGATCGCGATACATTCCAAGGCATTTATCAGTTCGTCGAATCGAAGATCTCTCTGTACCAGATTCTGACTGCCCGAAGCACTGGGTGCCACACCTGTAAAAAATTCGTTGCGCTGATTGTGCCAAAGATATGCAGGGGGCGTGGCGACCTCTGTCTCACTGCAGACGCATGGAGAGCACAAAGTGCGTTTCGGTTCGAATAATTAATTCTTATCCTTCTCATTGTATTGCAGTGTAAAGTAAGTTGTGTGCTGTCGGGTGTCCCTCATGTAGTCACTCAAGAAGACGAATACCGATCCCATAGCACCACTGATCCCCCACCTAGGCTCATATCCGAAAGGTAGACAGTCTTTGCTAATCTAGCGTAAGTTCACGAATGTTAAATCTCATTTTGCATTCAAGTGGCACCGAGCACAACCCCATCATGTCCCCAGACCCAGATGATCTCAGGCCTGAACGTTTCCTCGAAATAAACAACCGCTCCTTATCTTTAAACTTTTGACCTCCCATTCAGATAAATTGTTTGCTGTATGTTTGACCAGTCACACACAAAGTGTCAACTCGGATATGTACTGTTCTGACACGGTCCCGGTATCCACTTCACTGTTTATCAATCTGCTAGTGGGCCATCGACAATGTTCCCGCGGTCGATGCCAACGGGAACAAGATCATACCCGACTTCTCAGCTCTCGCCCTGTTAGCTTTAATCGCACGGTTATAGCGAGGAACGCGAAGGTTGTCGAATGCTTGAAGATAGATAGAGTATGAGAATGCCAGGACGAATATTGATCGGCTTGCACAGAGACAAGAAATACAACTCGTTCGCAGGAACCACTGAACAAAATAGACGTCGGCGTACATTGCAACGAGAACCAAACCAACTTGGACAGGGAACCAAACTATGGCTAGCACGACTCCACGTACTACATCGCCGGGGAAGCAAAAAAAAAAAACACTGATATGAGTACATTGCACAAACACATTGATACTTCGCCTCTCGGAGGCGCAGTCGATATAGCGGGGCTTAGAGGTAAAACATTGTGTTCTTGAGGCCCGCCTTTGAGACGCCGCCGCCCCACAGCTTCTGCGCCTCCTTCATGACTTCCTGTTCCGCAGCACTTCCACTTCCAGTGCCACTCGCCGTGGTCCCATCGCCGATGTATCCGAGGAAAAGCTTTCGCAAATAGCATCTCCCACGTTCGCAGGCGACATCCGCATAATAGGCAGGGGATACCAGGCTCACAGCCTTCGTCGCGCGGGAAAACATGTAGCTGAGAGAGTTGGTAAGCCCCTGAATTTCGTTCGCCTTGAACCCGATCTCATCGTGCACTACATAATAGTGGGTAGGACGAGTGGTGCCTTGCAACCCACCGTGTGCTGTCGCAGGGTTCAACGCCAAGGCTCGCAGTAGTCGATCGATCACGAACCTTGTAAGAAGAAATCAAAGTCATATACAGCGGTGACACCGCGATCAACCACAGTCCCCGGGCGTGGGTTGCCATCTCCTGCGGCGCTGTCTTCTTCAGTAGGGTAGAAACGGGTATGGTGGCGCTTGCCACAGATGATGATCGTAAGCTTTGGCTTGTATGGTGCCGTGGGAGTGCTGAAGGTCTCGATGGCTTTGATGATTAGAGGTCGTTCCTCTTTTCTGACAATGTGGAATTGACCCTGCAAAAAGATGAGACCGTTGGACTGAACGGAGAAGCAAGACACACACCTCTGAGACACCATCGCGATACACGAGGATGCGGACAGGAAGCTTTCCGTTGTTTTTCTTCTGAAAGAGCTTCAGGCGATCAACCATCATATTCTGGAGGTTTGTGATCATCTTTCAAGAAATACGCCAAGTCATAAAATGATGTAGTCGTTCAAAGGACGAAGATACCTCTTTCCTGGACTCCTGAATTTCCAAGCTGGCTGGATATTGTGCGAAATTGCTGTCGATACTTGCTACGACAGCCGCGATGGACGCTATGGATGCAAGCCCATGTTAACGAGATTACATGGAAAAAATGGTAATCTTACGAGTCCC
Organism: Phylloboletellus chloephorus; assembly: GCA_038091355.1. Classification (NCBI taxonomy): domain Eukaryota; kingdom Fungi; phylum Basidiomycota; class Agaricomycetes; order Boletales; family Boletaceae; genus Phylloboletellus; species Phylloboletellus chloephorus. Next base: position 9,599 of record JBBPOI010000012.1, on the reverse strand, counting down.
TTTAGCACTACGGGGGCTCGGATGAGTGACATCCATGCCGACTATCATGGTTGGAGCGGTATTCAACCATCCTCCGCTGTTTGAATCCAGTCGGTGATTGATGCCGCCCATCTTCATGTTGACTTTCAACGCCACATTCGCAAAGTACTGCGGATTGCTCTTGCGAATCTTGGAGGACTGAACGCAAACAGTAGCAACATCTAAGAAGACATCGCAAAGATGCTTCAAACCCTCATATACAGCCTTGTCACCGTTGGCGAGCATGACAAGGACAAGAGCAGGCTTCAGTTTGACGGACACGAGCGTACGTCTGATGGTCTCGATGGCATCCCGCCTCATGGGATCGGAAGAATTCTTGGGTGGAAGTTGAGCTGTGGCATATGCGGGGTCGGTGGTGACCTGCATTCCGCTGGTGTTGCACATGCTGCGGAAGCCAGCAACGACGGCGTGAAGGTCTTGGTCTTGAGCACCAGCGAACTCATCTCTGTGGAATCCATCCTTGATCACAAGAACGATCCACTTATCCAGTCGTGCACCGACTGCAAACTTGACCCCTCTGAGATTCCAAGAGGCTCGATCATCGATTGAAGCGGAACCAGAGGAGTACCTGATACCGGGTTTGGGCAAGATGCGCCCAGGAACAACGGCCATGTCTGGACCAATGCTCACACCGAAGGACTGGAGTTCCGGCCCGGCAATTTTCAGCCCGAGCTGGGTGAGACCTTGATTGACGATCGCCTCCCCATTCACGTTAGGGGGTTGACACGCCACAGTGATCATTGCAGCGGTGTGATCCTCAGTTAGAATTCCGCGGAAAGGCTGATCCGGGAGTATCTCGCAAAGTTCGGCAGGCAAGTAGTTCTTTTTTATCCCACCAACATCGACAAGTTGCAAATCAGGGTGCTGCAGCCGAATGTTGTATTCTTGGAGAAATAACCAGAGTGAGGGTGCGAGTGAACGGGGCCACAAGTAAACTTACTGCGCTTGAAGTACTCCTCGACATTGACACTCCCATATTCAGGAGTGTCAAACACGTATGTCTTGGCAGTGTGGTGTACAAGCTTCTTAACTGTCTTCCAGTATCCAAGATGCAAAGTCTTGATCCTCACAGTCCTGCAGAAGCCGTCCATCCGTGCACCAAACGAGAAATCCCGGAACTCCATCATCGCACGCGCCAGATTGCCAGGAACATAAAATGCTGTGGTGCAAACATTGACGTTCACCATAAGTTGCTTATGAGTAGGCCGGACTGATGAGTAAAAGCCCTTCCATGCTTCGAGGCCACCGCCGAGCCTGAATGGGTCGGCCGCTGAGCGGAAAAAATACCGATTTCTGCCAACCATGACACCTGTCCTCAACGGGGCAGATGCGAGGATGATGTTCAACGCAGCGATGACAGGCAATATGTCGTAATCGCGATACTGAGGTTGACCTTCTAGGTAACTAATAACATGTCAGGATATCATCCAAATCGCATGAGAAGATGGCATGTACCTCACGAGATTACTAGTATCAATTTCTTGAATGAATTTGATCGTGAGTGTATACACCTTGCCACCTTGTTGGGGGGGACCATTTTCATCTTCATCGTAGTACGGAACCCTGATCGTGAGGGGCTGGGGTAAAAGGAAGGCAGCGATGAGTTTAGCGCTCCTATCGTGCGCTACCCTGCCAACCATACCAGCTTGTTTCCAAGTGGTTGTTTGTTCAGCAAGCAGGTAAATACGCCGTCTCACGCGACGGGCAGCAGTGCCTGCCACAGGCGTGATGGCTACATCATACTCATATAACGGACCCTTTGGGACCCGCACAGGGAAGAAATTAGTGCGAAGCTTGACTTCCTTTCCATTAGTCCCGAAGTCGGGGCGGAAGGGCATGCTGTCAGGATCAGCCCTTGAACGCGCTGCTGGGAATGACGCAACAAGCTCCTTGTCCGAGTCGTCAGCGATACGTCGATCAACATCGGCCCGTTGTCCACGCATGAAGACGCTAAAGGGACAACATTGACTGGTACACTTGAGGGACGAACGAAGGACATACCCTCCTCGTGCGCGTCCCCTTGACCCTCCACGATCATGGAATCCTCTACCGCCACGGTCACTGCCACGGAAGGGTGGAGGGGGACCCCCGCGACCACGGTTCGAGTCATGAGATCCCCGCCCACCCCCTCCTCCTCCAGCACCTCCACGGCCACCGCCTCTTCCTCTGTCGAAAACACGTCCTCTGTTGCTCATTGGTGTGATGGAGAAAGAAAGTGGGCAACGTGGATGCTGTGTATTGCTGTGTGGCCCGACTTCGGGGGGACAAATATAGTTGACACATGATCCCCGCCAGCGCGCGTTATTTATCTTATCCTTATCTGACAGGGTAGGCATGTGGAAAGTTGCTTCGGGCTCATTACCCTTGCAGCGGGATGAGCGTATGTCTACAATACGATTCTGGGAGACAGCAGGCGTCGTTCCCCACGCCGAAGGGTCTCTGCGGCAATACTGTAAGGAAGGCGAAAAGGAGTACTGGTCAGGCTGGTTTCTTGATGGCCGAGAGACAGACCTGCGTACCGGATGTGGACGAGGGAGTGTTGACTCGTTATCGACATATAAATCTACAATCGACAGAAGAAAAAGCAAAAGCTGCTGAGACACAACTTGAAGATCGGAGTAACACTTGGACAGTCGGAGTGCGGCATTTGATTGGACATCGGACTTTGAACGGGACTTGCCTTATCCGGTAAGTGGTCGCCAACCTGAGTAGCGCAGCCACAGCAGACCCTAGTAGAGCAAAGAAGCGCACTGAGTGCAGACGAAACGACCGACGATCCAACAAGAAGGACAAGCGGACATGCACTTACTGTTACAGCACAGAGTGCAAAGGAAATGGCTCGAAGGAGCAGGACACGCGGGTGACTCCTAATTCAATCATTGATTTGCAGGAATTGACGTGTCTCGCACGCACTTAGCGCAAGACCGAAGCACAAGACGCACAGAAGCCTCAGCAGTGAGTGGATCGAACATCACGCTGCGCCAGAGCAACCAGCATAGGACCAGGTTTTCGGCTCATTCAGGATCTTGCCTTTTTCGTTCAATCAGAGAACTCGGTTGAGCTCGCAAAAGAGCTGTAAGAGACAACGTAGCAAGCTGACTTTTTTGCAGATCAGTGGGCTGGATGACCATGCAATTTATTGTGAATCTAGTCCATCTGAATGTATTCTGCATCGTGCGCGCTCCTTCTCGATTCCTGGCCACTTCCCATGCTCAAATGCAGCATAGACATTGGTTTAGCTGTACGCAAGAGAACAACGACTGTCTGGTAAGTATGCCATCATTATGGATTCATTGGCGTGTCGAACCCTTCCAGGATCGGGTTCTGTATCACCGTTAGCGCGTACAATATTGCGCTACGTACGTGCGCCAATCAGGACTGCAACGTTCCTCTCGAGCGCCATCCTCGCGGCTTCGCGAAAATGCCTCGACTCGATCGGATTGGCGTTTCTATAAGCAAAAAACTGCTATGAAGTTGCTCGCCTCGGGACTGCAGTGGATAGCAGACGTACCCGAGATGATTGCAAATGGGACGCGGGCCACCCTCCTCGTCAGGCCAACCCATCGCACGACCGTACCGGAGGACATCAGAATGGCGGCACATAAAGGATGCGGTCACTTCGAAAATGTAATAATTGCATCCAAAACAAATTGCAGTACCGGCAGTGTTTGGTCGCGCACGAATCATTCCGTAACGGGCGCATACAGCTGCACCCGCCCCTCCTCAGTGCTACTCGGAGCATCAGTGGTGAATCCGTAAGTGTCGAGAAATACGAGAGGACAATATTCCAGGAAGTCTTGGAGAACTTGCGACGCCGGATTTCGGGCATGATAGTCAGCTTCATACCCCTCGCTTCCAGCACATCACTTGTCCTGCCAGCGTGAGTACGAAATACGAATATCGCCTATCTGCAGCATCGGTCTCGGACCTGACCACTGCCAGTTAATATGGTAACATGACCTGAATGTATGAGAATAACAGGTCCACGTACATCGATCTGGTCACCGTGCCGGGACATTGCCATATTTCTTTTTTAGATATTCCTCCCGTGTGTCACCAGATGATCGACCGATTCCATCGAACTGGCCATTGGTTCAACTCACGACGGTGACACGCGCCGACCCGCTACGCTCGAGGAGATACCAAAGAGTGAGCAAGTAAGCCAAAGCAACGAGTGGAATTCGAACTGGAAATGGAACCTATCGCATCAAGTCCAACAATAAGAGGGCGGACATGGCAGTAGTGATTATTTGCTGTCTAGACAAGATCGGCAATAATACCGACCTACTATGATCGCGGACCGGACTGAAGAAATTGGATGGAATTCGCAGAGGAAGGACTGCTGTCTCCCTTCGATTCTTTGGGTCGTCTAGGGTGACCTAAACGGAGCACGCATGTCAGCGTGAGCGACAATTGAGACTTGCCATCAGACGCCCGAGTGCAAGTTCACTACTAGCCGACCAGGGCTGACATGGGTCTCACCCCAGTAGAGAAGAGCGGCTTGCTATACATATGATGAGTCGCAGCCGTAACACGGAAATACATACCGTTATGTCGATACATTGACAGCATTTCGTATACTACATTTGAAGACGTTGAAGTAAACATTACTACTGCAGTCCTCGCTCCAGAAAGAGCTGTGTACAGTGGACCGTGTGCAAATGGCGATGGTGCGGGGCAGCGTGAGTCCGGATCCATGGGGAAAGTTGGAAGATCGTGTGCTGGAATATCCCCATCTATCGAGCAGTGAGATTGGGCGACGTCTCACATTCCTGTGCAACTTAACGAGAAAGCTCACCCCCGGGGAAAGTTGGAACTTCGATCTTATCCTGCTGAAGGGAATGGCGGAAAAGTAGGAAGGTCATGTTCTGAATCTGACGCTGAAGTGGGCCACGCACTACCGTTGCTCAGCACAGGCAGACAGAATCTCTTTGAACAGGTCACAGTTACCAGCACAGAAAGGGATCGGCATTGATAGAAATCAGTCACGCGGTGCTTAATGAGTTTGATTTAGATGAAGCGTGAATCAGGTGTAGTTGTCGAGGCCAATGAGGATGCCCTGCGGTAAGTATAGGTATGGCTTCCAAACAGATCCGATGATGGCTCGAGGCTGGTTACCGTGCGCGTGTCCTCTTCTCTCGATACTGCACACTAGCATACCATGCCCCACCCGCTAGAGTCAACAATATACCTAATGCGTTCATCGCTGATATCGACAATTTAAAGATCAGGACCGCCAGAATGATGGATAGAACCTGCTTTACGTTTGCTATCCGCGAGCATCAGTATGATGGCAACTTATTTCACTTCCCGGTAATGATTTCGACCCCGCACAAGGGTCGAAGAAACTCGGGTTACGGAAGAACGCACCTGCGACGGTCATACTCAACGGACCAGCTTTCTTGTTTGCCGTAAAGCTAACGATGTTGAGACCAAATGCGATTGCCCCGTTTAAGCCCAGCGCGACGGCTGTCCAGGATGTCAACTCTCGAGCACTCCAATGCCGCACTTGTTCCAGTTCCCCGCTCATATGTGATAGTATCACACACTGAATGAATGCCAAGGGAGCCATGCGTGTCAGGAGATCAAGGGGGTGCAACTGGAGACGCGGGGGAACCAGGTAACGAAGTGCTGATGGAGATTGAGAAGATGGCGGTGACTGAAGAATACTTGTATAAATCGTTTTGATGGCAGCTAGCAGAGTCCCGAGCATGGTAAGAAGGAACCCCGAGGTAGTGAAATAATAGTCGCCGTAAGTACTATTACAGAAGGAATGCTATCAGATACGCTTCGCAATGAGCGCGAATTAATGACGTACGCTAAGCCCACGCCAGCCATGACGGGAACTAGGGAAGTGATTTTTTGGTTACTGCTCCGGGTACCGAATAGAAACATGGTAAGGAGGACCGTGAATATCGGAGTTGCCGCTCGGACGACCTGATGGAACTAGGGATATTATTGGAACCTCAGGAGAAGGAACAAACGTCGATAGCGACTCACGGGGATGGTTACTAGTTCCAGTGACAGGTTGCTAACTGCGATGTTAATGGTGTACAGCAAGCTGAATGCGAGCAGCGCCAAGTTGTCTGCGTCGGTCAATTTGGCTGGGACATAGAGACCAAGACGTAGAAGGACGAAGCCACCGATGGACCCGCACAGGGCATGCAATGCAGTGAGGGCGTATGCGTATGGGAAATGGATGAGCACAGCTTTGTTATACAGAGTAAGACCCAGGTTGAAGCAGAAGTAAAGGGCGAGCCAGAACGGCTGAGAATGGTAAAACGAGGTTGAGTCTGTGCGAAAGTCTTTATCGCTAGCGTCGGCTCTGTGGGGCATTGAGATGCGTGCGTGGGAGGGCGAGGGTAGCTCGCAAGGGAGCGAGTAGGAATTCGGGGTGATAAAACGGGTGTACGATGGGAAATACGACTGTCGAGCGGGTTGATCCGCGTCGACTTTCGACGACGACGACGACGAGTCCGCGTGAGAGGAACCGGTAATGCCGTAGTCGAAATATTTTCGACGGGGGCTCCTCTTCTCCTTGCTGGAGTGCAAGTCTAATGGTTGTACATGATCTGCATTGAATCTGGGGCCATCACTGTAGAGCGAGTGCTGACGATCCGATGCAGAGGAGGTATCTTTATCTTTGGCGGGAGGGTCGCCATCTGCGGCAAGGGAATCATGCCGTCGTTGTAAGGTGTCCGCGCTCTCATGGGCACACGGCGGAGCATGGTGGTCTGGATCGGGAAGAAACGCAGGTGGAAGGGAGGATAGCGGACCAAAGCTGGTGAGCGGGGGATGGGGATGCTGCTGGATACTGGAGGGCATTGAGTGGGGGGGACGTGGGGAAGGGGGGGTGTGCCGCATGGGAGGTTACTGAAGATAATATGGTGGAGACGAGCCTATCAAGGCGGATGAGTGAACGGACTGGAAGCAACGGGCGTAACAAGTTGAAAAAAAGAAACGGTGGAGTTTCAGACCCATGTGTCACACTAATATTAGAGTTATGCGGCGGGCCCCACAAACGAGATCGGCCTCGGCTACAAAGTAGGTCGATCCGCTGGCCAAGATCAGACTCGGCTCCGTCGGGTGAAGCGGTGATTGGGCGGGCGAGTCTGACAATGCAGTTACACGCCAAGTCGAAAGGAAAGGAAAGATCGGATCAGAAAAGAAAAGAAAAGGGAAGAAAGTGTCACGGAGGTTTACTTCAGAGTGGGACACTTTCTAGTTGATCAACATTTTGACTTGACATGCCCTCGCGTCGCATTGCTTCTTCATGCCGACCCCATTCCAGTGGCGTGGGAACTGCAAAGACACCCATCCACCCTGCAGCGGGCGTCTCTTTCTCCATTACCTTTGCACTCGTCAAATGCCCTCATCGACGCGTCCAGCAACACCAGGGCCCAGCAACGTGCCCAAACGTTCAAAGCGATCCATGTCAGACGCGGAAGCCGCTCCCAGAGATCCAAAGAAAACACGCAGAAACTCACCAGCCGAGCCATCCAAACCCGACTCCAGTCGTGACACGAAACGCCGTAGGAGGAGGAAAAAGAAGGCCCCCGTAGTCAGTGCAGGTCCTACCAAGATTGAGCCCACGCAGAGTCGTCCAAAGGAACGCTCGCGTGCTCCACTGTCTGCGCGGAACGAAATCGTCACGTTCGCTTCGGCCCCTCCCGAAGCCGATATATCAGCCACTATCATCCCTGCCACGAAAGCATCCTTACAATTTCCGTCGTCTAAATTGCTTGGTAAAGGTCAGGAAGCTCCTTCGCAATCTCTGCACGATACTACGGAAATTCCACGCGAGGGCGAATCCATGCCATCTGCTCCGGTACGCACTCCAAAGTAATTATTTCCCGTAATGCCTATCCCCCCCCAAACAGAATGACAAGAAGCGTGCCGTACCAGCAAACAGGCTTTTACCTGAGCCATTATTTAGTTCATTGGAGGACAACGTAGCTCAACTCGCCCAGGAGCTCAAATCTAAGAACGATGTCAGTCTTCGTCTCGTGGCTTACCCCAATATCAGTTTCCTCACCCTGTCCCAGTTGATCGCATCCCATCAAGCACTCCTGAACCAAGTTCAACAAGCAGTCACCTGTCAGGTCTGTTTGGATCTCATGTACAAACCCTATGCACTCGCCCCCTGCGGCCACCTCGCCTGTCATAGCTGCCTTGTCAACTGGTTCACAGCCCCGCCACCTGACAATCGACCAGCCCCTCCAGCCATCAAGCGCCGAAAAACGTGTCCACACTGTCGTGCTGTTGTCCGCGACCGCCCCGTCGAAGTATGGGGAATAAAAGGAATTGCGCAAACAGTCGGCAAGAGCGGACTCTTACCGAGCCAGTTACCCGTTCCTGTTGATGCTCCTGATAATCTCAACGCGAGCGCCGACCCTTGGCAAGACATCTTCCCGGAACCCGGTGGTGCTGGTTATCGTAGATTCCCCTGGTTCTTCCCACGTGCCGATATCGATGACGACGACGTTCATATTTCTGATATCGCCGCACAAGGCGAGGACGTTGGGATGCTTGATATGGAAGACGGCGGGATCTACCGCTGCCTCGACTGTATGCATGAGATATGGGATGGTGTATGCAGCAGCTGTGGGCGCCTCTATCCTGGGCACGGACCCGAAGGAAATGACGAGGGTGATGATGGAGACCCAGTGGGATGGCTTGAGGACCAAATGGGTGCCGAGGAAGTCGATGTGGCGGATGATCCAGGTTGGATGGGATTGGAGGATGGAGAGACAGACGGTGACGGCGACACTGACGACTGGCATCCCTTCTCGCCTTGGCGACGTCAGTTCCTGATGTTCACAGGACCCTCGGGCTTCCTCGGCACTGTCCATGTCGACGAGCATGGCCGGGTAGACGACCTTCGGGATCCAGACGAAGACGAAGAGAGTGGAGACGATGACTATGAGAGCAGCTTCATCGATGATGATGATGACGGAGTTGGAATCGCCGACTTTGATGACGGGCCTCGCGTATACGAAATTGGCGATGACGACGAAGCTGACGATTACCTGCCCAATCGGAGTCACCGTACCATCGAACTGGTTTCCGACGATCATGATGAAGAGGATGAAGGGTTTGATCCCCCCGAGCGCGGATGGGCTGGGCGTAGGCGTGCCACTGTCGTCGTTTCGTCGGATGAGGACATGGTCCCCAGTTCGCACAACAATTGTCGTGGAATCGTCGAATCTGATGGCTCGGACGCGTACTCGAGTGAAGAATAGATACGATACATTAGCATTCGCACCTCGGCCTTGTATGCACTAATCGAATAATTGTCGACGATTTTACTTGACCTCAGATACTTAGTCTTCAATACAGCCAAGCAGAGCGCCATCTCAACTCCATTCTCTCCCTCGCAGGCTGCAGCCGTTCGGAAGACGGCGTTGCCACCAGTACAGCTCCACCAGCCTGCACCGAACAGCATCGACGGGTAAGTAGACTCGAGCTGTCCTAATGAGCTGGAACGTGGAGGCGCAACCGCGCATGTTCCGGCCAGCGTCAGGTTCTCGTAATGCGGGCTAGTCGGCACAGTGCACGCG
>JBBPOI010000011.1:0-60274 GCA_038091355.1 Phylloboletellus chloephorus | reverse complement strand
TATCGGGTTCGCAGAGTCCATCGATAGCGGGCGGGTGCGGGGTCGGACGACCTTTTGTATGGAGAAGGAGCGGGCGAAGGCGGAGAGGGAGGGGAAGGCGGGGGACGCAGACGACTGGGGGCCCGGCGAACTGGGGCGAGATGGCGGGGGGCGGGATAGATCCTGGGTGCTAGAGCGGGAGTGAGCGGACTCTGGGCGCGGCGGGGGATGGGGCGGGGGGTCATTCCAGGGGGGATGAGGGTCGGGATCGTCGGAGGGTCCGTGCGTGGTGGAGGGGGTGTCTGCCCAGGGATTTGGGGTGACGAGCGCGTGCGCTGGACTGTGCATGTTGAAGAAGAGGAGGGGATGCACGTGACGGTGCGCGCGATAAGGGGGCCGTGAGAAATGGGGGAATAGGAATAGGAATAGGGACGCAGCGAGGCCGACCTCCTCAACAGCGCAAGCGTCGGGGCTGTTCCTTCATTTCCTCCACAGCGCCCCCGCATATCCTCACCCTGGCCATGCTAGCTCCGTTGCTCTAATTCCCTTGGTGACGCTGTGCACCATCAAACGTCCGGACCTTGCCTTGTCACACTCGAGTCCTTTTTTAATCACGTTGCACACTCCGACGTCTCTCCGTCTCCCTTTTCCCCGTCGTCATCGTCCCTTTTTTTTTCTTTTTTTTTTTTTTCCTTTCTGGCTGTGTCTCAGTCCGAAGCAAGCAGGTCCTCCTCTCGGCGCGTCCGTCGCCACCTGCCTCCCGACCACTCCCATCGTGAGCTCCGCACTCCCGATGGCCACCTATCTCCCCCTCCTGCTCGGCTCAGTCAGCGCCATCCCCGACGACTCCGTCCTGTCAGACCTCCCCCGTGGCCAGGTCGACTACCTCTCCCATGAGTGGCGCGAAGAGGACGTCTGGCGCTCTTGGCGCAACATGACCCGTCTCAAGCACGAGATCGCCAACGGCGTCCGTCTCGAAAACGCCTCCTGGCGTACCTGGTGGAAACAGAGGAATGGCCTCAAGACCGTCACCCCAGAAACACTCAACTGGTCAGCCTTTTTTTTTTTTTCCTCCTTTGATCTTTCAACCCCACTCCTTTTCATCCCGCATCTTTCCGTCGTCTCCATGCCCGTTCGGATGGGCCCTCCGATCACGGCAGAGCTTCCATAGTCATGTGTTTTTGTGACAAGCGTGCTAATGCTGCTCCCCAGGCTCAAAGACTCTGATGTTACCTGGCTCTACGGTCCTCTCCACACCGCCGATCACTACGTCCCGTCTTCAAAACGCTCTCCATCCACGGCTGCTGCCCTCGACCTGCCCTCCTCCCCTTCCCCCATCCTCGAAGGCCCGGCGGGCTTGGTCAGGAAGCCCATCCTCAAACACCGTTCTATCTGCGAGCTTCTGGTCTCGGACTTTCCGCTTTCGCCCATGTTCAGCCCTCCAGAGTCTGACGAAGATGATGCAGCCCACGTCATGTCCGACTGTGAACCGGGTTCGCCGCATAAGCCTATTCGCCCGTCGCTGATGCACACCAAGAGCGACACACACATCGCCAGGTGGGGTCCCAACCGTGCGTTCAGGCGGGATTCGCCCCCTCGCGTGATCCCCTCCGGCCCGTGCGCCGGTGAGACTCTGCCGGAGCTGCCACCCCCGGCCTCGGCTGTTCCCGGTCAGAAACGTAAGCACATCAGCTTCAACACGTTTGTGGAGCAGTGCATCGCCATCGATAAGCCGAAAAAGAAGCGCCCAACTTGGAGCGGCCACATCACCACCTACGGAAACGGGTATCCCTTTGAGGACGACGGGTCAGTGTCCCATTCCGCTCCTCCGCCCTCCCCATTTATCTTTTGCTAGCTATGATGAAGATTCAGAAGACGGCATCATCGACGAGGCCGACGAGATGCTCTTCGACGACGACGACGATCACCCCGACTCTCCCGCCCCTTCATCTTATCCCCACATATCCCATCCCCACCCTCCCCACCATTCTCCCCCCCGTCACACTGTTTCCCCTTCGTCCTCATCCACCTCCGAGGAGGAGGATGATGACGACGTCCTCCAGATTCGTGTCCGCCATCCCCCCCCTCCTCCCTCTGCCGTCCCTCGCTCCCCTTCCCATTCCTCTTCATCTACCTCCTCCTCCTCGTCGCGCTCCAGGCCTCCCAAGGCCCGATCTGCTTCGTATTCCACATCCGCGGGTCAACGTGCGCGCGAGGCTATCATGCGGTCGCCTAGCACAGACAAGGAATTAGTCACCATTGCCCTCATTGCCCCCACCATCCTTAAAACTAGGATGGACGACGACGATCACTATCCCTGCCCGCTTCCACATACAGATCTGCGGTCGTACCCCCATCGCTCTCGCGATCCCCATCCAGGGAAAGAATGGCATTCCAATGGCGCACGTGACTCCCCTGTCGAGCTGGTCTACGTGCCCCCATCCTATGTTTACTCGTCAGGGATGGACGAGGCTGAAGGCGTAGTGGAGGACAGACGGTCAGCAGCATACGACGCTAGCTTCACAGACCAAGCACAGTTTTCTGACCAGCCCACGATGGACTCACCACCCTCTGTGCCACAAGTGCCGATTGCTCAACAGGACCACGATGTGGATTTAGTAGGCTCCGCGCAGCCCCTGGCCCCAGCTGTAGACCCCGGGAACAACCGCATGCTCCGTGCTGAGGGTGGTGCTTCTAGTGTCACAATCGGCCGCAGTCCTGCTGGTCCTGAAGTCGTCGTCAGCTCTGCAGATGGCCATCCGGACATGCCGTGTTCGGGGTCACGCTCGAGATCCCGAAGCAGGTCGCGCTCCCGCACGCCTTCGCCGAATACCGTTATTGCGACTGCGTCGGCGAATCCCACTCCCGCATGTGCAAATATTCCTGTTCCTCGTGCCAATGCACCTTCTCAAGGCGCTTGCAGCGCATTTCTTGCTCCATCAAATCTCGGTCCGTCACGGGGCCGCTCTGCGTCCTCCCCCTCATTGTCTTCCCAAGCGCAGGTTGAGCAACCCCGCGGCCGTAGCATCACACGTACATCGTCGTTCTCAGATCGGGAGAGCCTCAATACTGGCAGTCCGCTTGGTAGCTTGAGTCCAGACGGAAATGTTGGGCTCGGCATAGGCAGTGTCCTTCTGAGAGAACGGGATCGTGACGCAAGAGGCGAGAGGGAGGGCAGACGGACTGCGGAAAGAGGACGAGATCGGTGTACGCGAAGGTCCGGCTCTCATTCAGAGTCGGGATCTAATTCCAGCTTGAGCCCCGAGGACCCGCATGCAGCGATGCGTTCCGTCGTCGCCCACGAGGCCCAAATTGACCAGTCTCCTGTACCCGAGGTGCGGAAGAAGTCTACCTCCGGATCTTCTTCATCCGGATCTTCCACGGTCACCGTCGTCTCGACGTCCACCGCCCGCTTACCACCACGTCTGGTACTCGACGCTAAGCCGATTACTCAGACAATTTTCACTGAGGCGCCGTCCACATCTATACCCATCTCCCCCACTTACATGCAAGAGGAGCAGGAATCCATTTGGCGTCAACCTACACCCGCCAATTCGCCGGTCTTTCCCATGCGCTCGCCATCGTCGCCCTCCAGGTCTTCTCCACACCCGTCCTTCATACGTCACGAACGGAACTCTTCTTCTGGTAGCTCTAGGAGTCCTACCCGAGGCGGAGACGACGGCCAGCAGGGCACTCTTGTCGGTCGTGCTGTGGAAATAATGTCCAACGCCGGGGCTTTCTTGGGATCTTTCTGGCACAGTGGAGCTCCCGCTAGCGTCCCAAATTCATGACCCGTGATAGCTCAATTCGTTCAGCGTGGTTTCTGACACGCGTTTACTTATATTTTGGAATTATTGGACCCGTGCTTGGGTCTCGTCATATTTTCTCGGCTCCCGTCTGCTACTGTCTTCGCTCGCATCCGTACATATTACCCCTTGGATTTGTTTCTTGTCGGATCACCAAGTGCATTTTTTCTTTTCTTTTTTACGTTTTTTTCCTGCTCCAGTTGTGGTACGAATACTAATTCCAAAGGTTTAATAGTGTTTTGCGCCTACCTTTTGCCCCCTTTCTTTTCTTGCCCGTTGTTGGACGGGTGACGGTGTGGTGCAGGTAGCGCCAGCAGACGCGCGTGTACATACAATACTGTACATCATGTTGTCCCCGATATCCTCCATGTATAACGTATATAAGTGACGTCGACCGTCGGGGTGTCGCCACACTCATGCCTGTCTCGAAGGTAATCATCGAGCAAATAAAACTGATTATCCCTCCTCTCAACGGCACCCTGCACAAGGGCGAGTCAGGTGGGTGATCGTCCAGGTTGCTCCGCTCGTGCGATGAAGACCTGTGCGCAGGCAGGGTGGGCGTTCTGGGAGGGGCACTCGAGTTCGTGATCCCACCGTCCCTGTGCAATCCTATTCACGATGGCACAGCTACACCGGCGCACCGTTCTTTGCAGCGATGTCGGCTCTTCGCTTGGTATAACGGTCATTTAGCAGGAAATGCAGTCTGACGCGGAGACAGGGCGCGGACCTCTCGCACATCATCTGTGCGCCGACTGCAGCCCAAGCGATCAAGTCATATTCCCCCGACCTGATCGTCCACCCCATCCTTCGTGAAGATGCGTGAGTCCCGCGATCGCCGCATGCACACTCACTTCCACTCACGCCCCGCAGTCCCCAAGACCGCGTGAAGAAAGAGATGGACGCGATCCTCTCCCGGCTGCACGTCCTCGTCCTCGGGCCGGGGCTCGGTCGGGAGGAGTACATGCAGCACTACGCGCAGACGGCGCTGGGCCTCGCGCGCGCGCGGGCGATGTTCGTCGTGCTCGACGCGGACGCGCTGTGGATGGTCGGGCAGGCGCTCGCGCTCGTGCGGGGGTACCGGCGCGCGGTGCTGACGCCGAACGTGGTCGAGTTTAGGCGGCTGAGCGAGCAGGCGGGGGTGGGGGACGTCCCTGCGGAGGAGCGGGCCGCGGCGGTGTCGAAGCGTCTCGGGGGCGTCGTGGTGCTGGAGAAGGGCGCCAAGGACGTGATCGCGTGCGATACGACGGGAGAGGAGGCGGATTTGAGGGCGAGTCGGATCGGCGCGGATGGGGGCGACGAGGAGAGGGAGAAGGTGAGGGAGGTGGTCGAGGTGGACGTCGAAGGCGGGCTGAAGCGGTGTGGGGGGCAGGGAGACGTGCTGAGCGGGTGCGTGGGCACGATGCTGGCGTGGGGCAAGTGCTACGAGGACGGGGCGTATGGGTGAGTTCGCGACGTCTGCGAGCGGCTTGGCGAGCTCATGCGTGCTCGGCGACAGGGACCACACTCTTCCGGTGTCGAGGCTCCCGATCCTGGGGGCGGTCGGTGGAAGCATGGTCACACGTACGAGCAGCAGGCGGGCTTTCGAGGCGGAGGGCCGTGGGCTGGTCACTCAGGACATGATACCGCATCTGGCTAAAGCATTCACAGAGATCTTTGGCGGGGACATGCAAGGCAAGCTTTAGTTGTACAGGTCTCGTCGACGTATGTCACGTGTGATGGCAGGCCTCATTAGATTGAATGTGCATAAAAGCTGGCGACCGGCTCATTTCGAGGTCTGTCCTGCTCATCTGCATTGATGGCTCATCAGGTCAAGCAAGTGTCCACGAAACCCTTTGACGGCCAGAAACCTGGCACGTCGGGGCTCAGGAAGAGGTGTGTGCCCCGTCACCGACCACTCAACGCCGTCTGATCAGCGTGCTGCAGGGTCAAGGTGTTCCAGCAGGAAGTACGCGATCGACGTGTTAGCTGACGGACCCCCGCTCAAGAACCATCTTACAGCACTACACCGAGAACTTTGTCCAGTCCATCTTCGACTCGATCAGCCCACAGGGCGCGACGATCGTCATCGGAGGCGACGGTCGCTACTTCTCCCCCGAGACCGTGCAGACCATCTTGAAGATCGGCTCCGCTAACGGCGTGAAGAAGTTCATCGTCGGCAAGGACTCGATCCTGTCCACCCCCGCTGCGTCCAACGTCATCCGAAAGTACAGGGCCGACGGCGGCATCCTCCTCACAGCGAGCCACAACCCCGGCGGTCCTGACCACGACTTTGGAATCAAGTACAACGTCTCGAACGGTGGCCCTGCTCCCGAGAACGTGACGAACAAGATTTACGAGGTCACGAAGACGATTCAGAGATACAAGGTCATCGAGGCTGATCCTGTATGTCGTTTCCTCGCTGCCCTCGTTTTTGATACACAACCCTCGCTCGCACTAGGTCGATCTCTCAAAGATCGGTGAGACCACTTACGGGCCCTCCCAAGTGCAGATCATCGATTCGGTCGCGGATTACGTCATTTTGTTGAAGGAGATCTTTGATTTCGCTCTCATCGAGGAATTCCTCCAGAACAACGCACAGTCGTTCCGTGTCCTGTTCGACGGTCTGCATGGTGTCACCGGCCCCTACGCGCGCGCCATTTTCGTAGAGCAGCTCGGTCTGCCCGAGGCTGCGATCCAGAACTGCGTACCGCTGCCAGACTTTGGCGGAGGACACCCTGACCCGAACTTGACTTATGCGCATTCCCTTGTCGAGGTCGTAGAGAAAAACGGGATACAGTTCGGCGCCGCTAGTGATGGTGACGGCGATAGAAACATGATATACGGCAAGGGCGCATTCGTCACGCCGTCAGACTCGGTCGCTATCATCGCGGACTGGGCACACGTTATTCCTTACTTCAAGAAGGGAGGCGTGAAAGGTCTGGCTCGCAGCATGCCGACTAGCAAGGCCATCGATCTTGTTGCGCAGAAGAAGGGTCTGGAATATTTCGAGGTGCCTACTGGTAGGTCATTTGGCTGGAGTTGACCTACGTCGTTCACCGGGACGGCTGATAGGCTGGAAGTTCTTCGGAAACCTGATGGACGCTGGACGGCTCTCTATCTGCGGAGAGGAATCATTCGGAACGGGCTCAGACCATATCCGTGAAAAGGATGGACTGTGGGCAATCGTTGGTTGGTATGATCCGCTCCGTCTTTCCGCAGCAGCTTATTTCTGGTGCTGAAGCGTGGCTGAACATTCTCGCCGCCGCCAACAAGGAGTCTCCTAACAAACTCATTGGCATCAACGAACTTCTCCAGAAACACTATGCTGTATACGGGCGTTCATTCTTCAGCCGCTATGATTACGAGGAAGTTTCCTCGGAGTGCGCGAACGAGTTGGTTGTGCGTCTGAATGATGCCATCGAGAGCTCTTCGCTGGCAAACACACGGCACCACTCAAAGAGTACGGGCCAGGATTACAAGATCGCCTCTGTCTCGAGCTTTTCGTACACGGACCCCATCGACAAGAGCGTGAGCGCGAACCAGGGTCAGGTCGTATTGTTTGATGACGGCTCGAGGGTGGTGTTCCGGCTGAGTGGAACGGGGAGCGCTGGTGCAACAGTAAGAATGTACGTGGAGAGATATGTCGGACCGGACGCGGGAGAGAAAGAGTTAGGGAGGGAGACTGCTGAGGGACTCGAGGGACTGATCGAAGTTGCATTGGAGATTACGAAGTTGAAGGAATTCCTGGAGCGGGAGGACCCCACGGTCATTACTGTGAGTGTCATGGGACTCGAGCCGAAACAGGGACTGATGGCATTGTCACAGTAAGGACTGGGTTTGCTCACAAACGTGTACGGACCCGTGCTCGTTTGTAAGTTTGAACTGTGAAACGTGGAAATGTCACTCCTGCAAGGAACACTTGTGAGGGTCTGATTGGCCAACGAGTCTGTAAGCGACGCCGAAAAGTGCAACTCCTCAGTTGAGCGGGTATGATTTGCTGATTTTAATGTTAGATTGTCATTTTGTCTTGCAGTCAGGAACCCATAAAGTGGACCGGGAAGAAGACGAGAAACCGGAAGCAAACCACAAGAGTTTATTTTGTATTTGTATCTCCTGATCTGCAAAGGTCAGCTTGTCACGGTGCCTCTTCCCGCTTAACCAAGCTCTCTGATTCGCGGCTGCTGTACGAACAAGGCTGAACTAACCGCGAAAAAAAAAAAAACTTGTTCCAATGCGCTTTTCAGAATGCCATCGGCAGTGTGCATTCTGGTCCAAGGGCTGCAGAAATGAACAAGGTAACACAGCATGAAATGAACATTATTAGGAGCTTGGGAACTTCGGCCTCCCTGACGCGGTGTGGACGGATCCAAATGGTATTCGCCGAGTATGTCTCAAGGAGTTGAGGCGAAACATTGATGATGGCCAGAGCCAGACCTCGACAGAGGAGGCGCGCGGAAGTGCGGTCATGACAACGCAGCGCGTCCCTTGCCAACAACTTGGACGCCACGGCCCGTGGTCCACCTCCACGCGTACCTGCACGCGTTCTAGAGCACTCCATCGCGTGGAGGTGGCCTCGTCGAAAACAAACATAAGCCCCCCATGCTCCCTGCGTTCCACATCCCCCTCCGATGCGCGCCCTCTCTCTCGCTCTCCTCGCCGCTCTAGTCGCAGTCTCAAAGCCATATGTCCTCAAGGATTTCTATCAAGGCGAGGCTTTCTTCCAGTATGTGCTGCTCCCCGTCCATCTGCCCCAGCTGATCTCTCCAGGGAGTGGACATTCTTCACTGACGCAGACCCCACCGGCGGCTACGTCAAGTACCTCAGCTTGGAGGAAGCGACGTCCTTAGGACTCGCTTATGTAGAGTCTAATGGCGTCACCGTCCTTGCTGTAGACTCCACAAGCACTGTCCCCGCTGGCGGAAACCGCAATTCGTGAGCCATGCCCTTCACCCCGCCTCGTTCCTGCATTGATCAATCCTCGCAGTGTTCGCATCACTTCGAACAAGAGCTACACAGGTGGCCTCTTCATTCTCGATGCCGCCGCCATGCCCGTTGGGTGTGCCACATGGCCCGCCTTCTGGGTTCGTCGCCTTCTCTCCATTCTGATAAACATCACATCCCAATCGCTGCTCACTCCAGACTACCGGACCCAATTGGCCTCTCGCTGGAGAGATTGATATCGTGGAGGGCGTCAACGACCAGGTCAACAACCAGATGACTCTCCACAGTGGGATCAGCGAGCCATGCACGATCGACACCTCGCCCGCAGCCTTCAGTGGTCATGTTCTCGGCACGAACTGCTACAGCACACCGACTGCTGATGCTGGATGTGGCATCTCTGACACTTCAACTACTTCCTTCGGTTACGGCTTCAACGCCGCTCAAGGAGGTGTCTATGCTCTCGAGTGGAACGCGAGTACTGGCATGTCCATTTGGCACTTTACCCGGGCAAACATCCCTGCGGACATCACCAACCGAGTTCCCAATCCCGCATCATGGGGTACCCCGACAGGTTTCTGGTCGGCTCAGACGTGCGACATCGCCGCCAGCTTCTACGAACATGTCATGGTGATTGATACCACCATCTGCGGCAACTGGGCTTCATCTGCATACCCTACGTCCGGGTGCCCGGGCACGTGTTCTGCGATGGTTGCCAACTCGACCAACTTCATTGGTGAGCTGGCTGGTCTTTCTTTCTGGTTCTGTCGTTGAAGCTTGCGTTCAGATGCCAAATGGTTGATCAACTACGTTGCAGTCTACCAATAGACGCAGCACATACCGATAGGCCTTCGTTCTAGTTGGATAGAATACAATACATATATACCCGTTGATGAGAAAGGAGCGAAATTCCCACCGACCCTTTTCACTGTCCATGTCGATGGATTCCCAGCCGCCGCCCGACCCAGCACCGATCCCGGTTTCCGACATCATAACGACAGCATGGCCAAGAAGAGCTGTAAAGGTTTGCCGAGTCCCTTCTCGAGGGGCGTCAACTGACCACCGCCATCACAAGGCGTGTGCGAGTTGCAGGTAATCCGCATCCCATTCCGCTAGGCCACCCTCCTGACCTTCCCGCGTTCAGACGCGACAAAATTCGCTGCGATGGCACAAAGTATGCAGTTCGCGTGTTTATGCCGCCGTGTACTCGTTGAGTGTCTGTAGGCCATGTGGTGCATGCGTCAAGAAAGGGCACACCATCGATCAGTGTATCGACGGCTGCGAGAATTGTCGCAAGGCCCGCGTTCGCTGCGAGGGCGGCAAACCATGTCTGAGATGCAGAGACATGC
This sequence comes from Phylloboletellus chloephorus, assembly GCA_038091355.1. Lineage (NCBI taxonomy): Eukaryota > Fungi > Basidiomycota > Agaricomycetes > Boletales > Boletaceae > Phylloboletellus > Phylloboletellus chloephorus. Next base: position 50,223 of record JBBPOI010000011.1, on the reverse strand, counting down.
ATCAGGAGTGTGCGGACGAGCAGATCCCGACACCCATGCGAGCGGATGCCACCCCGCCCGTCCTCGTCCTCCGCAACCGCCAGAAGAGCGAGCGCGCAAAGCTGGCTTGTCAGAACTGCCGCAGAGACAACAAAAAAGTGCGTACCGACGGCCCGACGCTGGTTCGGTTGATCGCTGGAGCAGTTCTGCAGTGTGACGATCAGCGACCGTGCTCTCGGTGTGTCGCTAGGGGCGAAGAGTGTGTTCACGTCGGACGTGGACCGAAGCTCGTCAAGCTTCGTTGCGAAGGCTGTCGAGAGGAGAATCACAAATGCGAGGACGCTCGACCGTGCAAGCAATGCGTCGAACAAGGGAAAGAGTGCGTGAGTGTGCAAAGGAAGGGCAGGGGACACGGAACCCGAGTCAAGGCGGTCAGTCCATTCTGCCGTCCTGCGTTGCTACAGGGGACTTATGTTGCCGCAGGCGTGCGCGACGTGCAGGTGAGGATGTCGATGGTAGCTGGATGAAGATTGGCTCACGCAGATCCAGACGTGATAAAGTACGCTGTGATGGAGTCAGGTACTGTCTGGTTATATCTGATCACACTCCACCCGATAATCTTTCCTGCACGCAGGCCATGCACAACTTGCGTCCGGAAAGGGTATCAGTGCATCGAACGTGTCTGTGTTACATGCGTGCAGCAGGGGTTCGAGGGCGAATGCCACCATCGACCTGGACCAGAGGCAGATACGTCCGATGGGGATGGTTCCAAACGTCGCCATGGTCAACCGACCCCCACAGACGCGATCACTGGTGTCCATCATCGTTACATTCCTCCCCACCCCCCATTAGCTATGCCGCCACATCCGCCTCAGATCGGAATGGCGCCAGCGATGTTTCCTTCTCATGTGTACGGCGCGCCACCGTACCACATGCTTGCAGGACAACACCCCGATCAAGGACCCTGCGAGGGCCAATCGGGGGGCTACCCACGCACGCCGTATTACCCAGTCATTGACCCTCAGATCGACGTTCCGCAACCAAATATGTCGTCTACGCGGTATGATGCGTCCTGTGCACAAGCTGGCGGCAGTAATTCCTCGTAAGCAGGACATGTGCTGGCAATTGTGTATCGTCGCTGTCATAGATAGAGCCATTATGCACTTTGGGGGTGTGGATGATGTGGATCGAGTTTGGCCGTGTTTGGACGGCGTCATCGCTGTGGGCGCTCGTTGTCGCAAGCCACGGACATGTCCGCCGTGCATATCTCTCCTCCCTGCCTGACCCCATCCATTCCTTACCATGAGCGACCCCGCCCCGCAGTGAGTGTCATCGTCATCGTCACGTCGCTCGTGCCAACCATACCACAAGGCAGCAGCACGAAGCAGCAGACGCGGACGTCAGAGTGAAAGAAGAAGAGTCACTAACATTGCCATCACCCACGAAAAGCGTGGCATCGACAGAAGCAAATGCCGAGCCTCCGTCGTCCACCCCAAGCAGATCGATCCGAAGAACCGAGGCAGAGAGACTGGCCATCTTCGAGGAGGATCCTTGCTGTCAGGCAGTGGAGCCTCATCGAGTGCTGTGCCGATCCTGTCAGAAATGGATCAAACTCCAGACGACTTATTCCTACTCCTTGACCAACTGGCATGCCCACCGGCAACGATGCTTTGCCCCTCGGTCTCGCCCCACACCGTCCAAGCCTAGTTTCAGCCCCGGTAGCAGGGTCGCTACCGCGGAGCGAAAGATCGTCTTGTTGAATGACCCACAGGTCAGGTCGTGTTCACCGCGAAACGTTCAGTGTGGTCGCTGCAAGACGCTGGTGGTATTGGACGGCGACGTGGACTATGATCTGACTAGATGGATTGAACATAAGGAGACATGTATAACGTCAGTGCTTCCAACGGACCGTGCAGTCTGTCCGTTGGTGCTGATCTTTGTCGTAGAATGGTCCCTGCCCCGATCACCCCACAGGGATCCGTGTCGCATATACCACGCGTCTTCCCCGGGCCATCCACTTCGAGCATCACTTGCCATGTTTCTGTAGGCCGGTCTCCGCGATCACCCATTCCCGTGGCGGCTAGTTCAAGCAGCAATTCAACCGAAACCACGGCGGTTGTTGATCGCTCCCCAAAGGTCAAAGTCGGGGTGAAGCGGGGCCGCGAGGAAGAACGGGAAGCAGCGGAAGATAGTCGCCCAACGAACCGTCCACGTCCAGAGGACAGCGCTGCAGAGAAGGAGGGACCCAGTCCGTGGGGGTGGATCATGCAGCCTTGGAAAGAATTTGCGCGGGGGTTCCGAGAAGGGTTGGGCACACCATAGACATGGACATGTATGTAGAATGCTTGCTTTTAACACTATGGCTTCAGAGACGCTGGTTGGTTGTCCCCCTTGCGAACACGCGTGTTCGGTAATTTCCGGGAGCTCACCTCCCCGCTGTTTCTCCTCGTCCGCGCGTTTTTTCTGGATTGATTTCCGTGCTGCAATTGTTTTTTTTTTGGCTCGCCAGTCGTTCGCGGGGGGGAGGAGGAGGAACAAGCTACATGTAAATAATAATAATCTTTGGAATCGCCGCTGACCCTCCTGACTCCTCCCCCTCAGCGAGAGTCCCCACCGCAAGCGACACCCCTCCTTTCTTATTATTTTGCATCCCATGTGGGCCAGTTCTTGGCGATGGTCATGCACACGCTCATCGGGGATATACTGCAGGCTGTCACCGGAGCAAGACGCTGTGATGAAAGCGCTCACAATGTCCGTCTAACGCGAGTCCTCTCCCTCCCCCACTAACCGTCCCCTAGCGGCAGTGACGTCCCACCTAGGTCTACCGCCGAGATCACTCGAGAAAAGAGGCTGCGCGACGATCCCATGGCGGAGGTACACGGACCTCTCTTCGTCACATGCAAGCGCTGTCGAAGCCGCATCAAGCTTTCGCCGAAAAGCTCCTACGATCCGTTTCACTGGGTGAAACACAGAGAGCGGTGCCTTCGCAAACCGATTGGAGTCGCTCGAGCCGCTAGACGAGCTCCCAAGGAAATCGTAAGTTGGCGCCTGCGACGTGCTTTGTGGCGGCTGACGTGGGTTCGCCACAAGTTTACGTCTCCAGCCAAAAAGTCGCCCGCCTCGTCCTCCAATACCGACGGCGATAACGCCACCCCGCCTCCGCTGACACCTGACGACGACCGTCCCCCCGCCTCTGACGTCTTCGGAGAGCGATCACCCTCCCCAAACATCGACGACCTCGACGTCTCTACCCAGTTTGTTGTACGTGAACCAAACTCTGCCTTCATCGATTACCTACACCGGTCTCAACGTCCTTTGTCAAAGCATTTTCCGCTCGTCGAACGCTGGCAAACTTGGAATTGGTCGGAGCTCCGACCCCCCATGTGGATAGCCAGCAACAATTTCGCGCCCGCCTCTGAAGACCGCGAGGACTATGACGAAGATTACGACCATTCCCCTCTCCACCTCGTAGAAGAGCGTTATCCCGCCTCCAACCTCCCTCTGCATCCGGGTGCGCGCAATCAAGACATCCCCTTCTTATCGGCATAAACTACTGTCATATATTACTCCCCACCCTCCACATCCAGCTGCTATCGTTCTCGCTCTGTCGTCGCTCAGTCTTACTCTACTACACGCATAATTCCATGTTGACTGCATATCTCCCATAATTCGTCATTGACAGCATCCCTTTTGTAGGCATCTTCACATATCTCCCAACCTAACCCGTTTTGCATCAAATCGAAAAATACGCACTCGTACTTGTATATATACCAGGAGGAAGGCTCTTACATTCGCTCGGGTATGGGCAATAATCTATACATTCTATGACACTACCCCTAGCACTTTCTTCGGTTACCCCTTCGAGGCTCCTATCCGTCGTCATCATCCGAGGGGGGCTTTATGTATCCCACTGACAATAACAGGGTCGACGCGGGCGCGACCACCCCTACGAGAAATCAGCGTGGTCCTTTAACTCTGCGTGCATCGCTTTCGGACGACAAAAACGTACAGGACGGTTCTGACAGCGTCGCGCATAACGTGCGAAGTAGCGATCTCTATCTTGTCAATCGCCAAAAGTCCGTCCGCGCGTGTCGGTCCAAGGTTGAGAAGTAGTAGTACCGGCTTGTTGAGCTCGAGCGCGCGTTTGACCAACCTGACGCGTCGACGTGGTGTTCTTAGTGGTGGTGCAATCCCATGATTAGGATCCCGCTCACCGATAAGTTGAGAATGTCGCAAGGACGGTCCCGATAAGAAATAGCTTGTCTGACTGCTCTACATGACGGAATCTGGCGTGGGTTGGTCTTTGTGTTGGGAAGAATGGACAGCTTACGAGCGTTCCTCGACGGCTTGGGGTGCTGATTCCCCGAAGGACATAACCCCGGTGTTTCCAAGCGATAACAACGAGCGCCGATTCGTCGTGGCTTGCAAGGGGAAGGACGCGTACATTTGAGTTATGTCGGTCTGGCACTACGACGTCTTCATACAATACTCCTTCTAATTCGACCTTTTCTTCCATCAGTTTTGTTTCGCGAGCCCCACTTCGATCGGCACCATCTGGGTTAGTCTGAGGCTTCTTCCCAGTCGCTTCGAGGTCATCGACGAAAGCCTTCCACTTGGGATTTGCGGGCGGACAACCGGTCCTGGAAGACGTCTCTGCCGACGACATGACCGAATCGGCAACGAACTCTCTGCCGTCCGTCAGAATTCCCCCAAGCGCGCGCCGCCTGGGATTACGAGACTGACATATAACGTCCCATTTGTGCGTCTCGGACGGGCGGATAACCGAGACGTGAGCGAAGCCTGCAACCGGGTGTTATCCATTACAAGGAGTGCATGGACGTCCGAAATACCAGTAACGCTGTATGGATTACTGGTGTGAGTGACACTTGGAGGGAGATGCCTGAACGCATGCCCTTTGGCATTGTCCGCAACGAGTACATGGTACTGTTTTTCCTTCGTCAGACCGCTATGCTCCGAGAAAAGCGAGCACGTACAACGATTTGCCTGCGTTCAGGATGATGAGAATGCATGGCTGTCGTCAAACGGCGCACCTGTAATTGGGAGTCATGTATCGGTCTCATTCCAGCTAGTCGGAGTGTGTGGCTGGCAAACTTGTTATCTTGTCCACTCGTTTCTCCGTATGACATGAACGTCTCGCGGGGACCTCCTGCTGCGTTGCAGACACCAGGGTTTGCCCACTACTCCCTTGCCTGGTCCCCATTCCACAACGCGCGCCTCGCCCTCGCCTCTGCTGCCAATTTCGGTCTGGTGGGCAACGGCCGTCTACATCTCGTCTCACTCGTTCCGGGTCCGGCGGGTGCAAGCGCGGTGAAGATCGACAAGTAGTCAGTACCCATGCTCCCCGCTGATATTCATCGCTTAGAGTGATTCAGCTATGAAACGCAGGATGCGCTCTATGACGTTGCCTGGTCCGAGATCCACGAGAACCAGATTGTAGCAGGCTCGGGAGACGGCTCTATTAAGCTCTGGGATGTAATGCTGGATGTAAGTCTGCCCTACATCGTCTTGCGTAGTATGGTCAATAGCAGAGTGACGAAGCCTTGGTAGGACTTTCCCATTCGTGCGTGGCATGAGCACTCTAGGGAGGTCTTTTCTGTCGACTGGTCCAATCTCAAGAAAGATACGTTCCTTTCGTCATCTTGGGATGGTACTGTCAAAGTCGTAGGTGGTCTCCCGAAGCGTCCGCCCGCACTCCTCTGATTGTATCTCAAGTGGACGCCCGATGTTCCCCGCTCTGTTGCGACTTTGCAAGCTCATCTGTCATGCGTATATCAAGCGCTCTTCTCACCGCATCAACCAGACATTATCGCGACATGCTCGACCGACGGCACGATCAAGATATTCGATTTACGCGCGCCAGCCTACGCTTCTGGCCCCATGACTAACTCGTTCACCAACCCTATGTCAGCCGCCGTTCTCACCGTCCCGGCCTCTGGCACAGAGCTTCTCTCTCTCGATTGGAACAAATATCGCCCATTTGTGATCGCTAGCGCAGGGGTGGACAAGACAGTCAAGGTCTGGGACTGTCGCATGGCGAGCACGGCACCTCCATCTGGCCAGTTAGCTGGCGGATTGTGCGAGATACAGTTGCCTGGTCATGAATACGCCGTCCGGAAGGTTCAGTGGAGTCCTCACAGAGCAGATATACTTGCAACAGCGAGCTATGATATGACATGTCGGATGTACGACATTTTGTTACCCGATTTCCGCGAAGATTATGCTAATGAGTATCTGTCTTGCAGCTGGAGCACAAGTCCCGTACCGGGGGGATCAAATTTACTATACATACATGATCCTCATACCGAGTTTGTGGCTGGGTGTGGATGGTCGTTACATGACGGGGGTCTTCTCGCGAGCTGCGGCTGGGACGGTCGGTTGAATGTCTTCCGAGCATGACACGAGTATCGTTTGACGTGTAATCTGCCTGCCTCCTTCCAAGCGACTCAACGGCTCCATATTTTTTATATTGGCGAGAAATTACCAGTGAGTTTGATGATACCGACATGGTCCATGTTGCGTGTCTGTAGATTGGAATCGCATGGACTCGCACGACGCTGTGACATCGGAAGACGATCCTGAGGATATTCTGTCCGCATCCCTCCAGAGTCTCTATGGATTCAGTCCCATCACTTTCTCTACCGCTGGTTCTGTCTTCACCTACCGACGGGTCCCACATCAGCTGGACCGCATGATCGAGGTCGCCACTCCGGATCCCCAGCCATGCAACTGGTCGTTACACGCGTCGTCTATCTGGATTTCGTCCCTCTTCATTGCAGACCATCTCGAGGAGTTACAGATAGACTCCTTTACGGGCGACGGAGCGGTTGTGCACGTCCTGGAGCTGGGCGCTGGAGCAGGTCTTCCATCGATCCTCCTCGGAAGCACCCACCGACGTGTTTCCGTCACCGTCAGCGACTATCCGGACGATCGTCTGATCCGCACGTTGTCCGAGAATATCCGTCGAAACAGGGTTTCGGAACGATGTCGTGCTGTCCCCTACGCGTGGGGTACGGAGATATCTGCGCTGCTGCATCGTGGACGTCAGGAGGGTCGCGAAAACGACTCGCTCTTCGATGTCGTATTTGCAGCTGACACCCTATGGAATCCGGAGCTCCACGCACCGTTCCTCGATACGCTGTGTATGTCTCTCAAGCGCGGCCCCAATTCGCGTGTTCACTTGGTGGCGGGTCTGCACACTGGAAGATACACCATTCAAGCATTTCTCGACGGCACAAAGTTGCGGGGGCTGGTCGTTCAGAGCGCGATGGAAAGGGAAGTTGGCGGGACACAGTCCAGATCCTGGGATGTGTGTCGCGCGGAGGGTGAGGATGAACGAGAAAGGCGGAGATGGGTCGTGTGGATGATTCTGAAATGGGGGGAGACGGGAAACGACCGTGATGTGCATTGAAAAGACAGATCATCACCGTTTGAGATATCAACCAGCCGTCTACATTATCACACGACTCGAGAGCAGTAAGATCGTAAAGTCTCTCATGGACTCCCTCGTACCTCCTTGCCAAAGGTCAGGATCCGGATAAGACACTGCCCTTCGCGTTCCTTCACGCTATCATCAGCAATAAGATGACTAGGGGCGAAGATGTGGACGTACGTCGTAGAGCACGAGGCTATCGTCAGTAGTGTCCATCCAGGTCATGTGGATAGTATCTACAGTGCTCGTTCTGACATAGCGGGAACCTCGGTGACCGAACACGGTGCTGAGTGATGCCAAGCCATCCCGCCATCTCCACGGTGGGTGCGTGTCGGAGAGCGACCACAGGAAGTCAGCCATCCAAGGGTTCAAATCCAAGACATGCACACGACTCATCGAGTCGACAGCAGTGGCGGCAGAGTCCTTCAGGTTCTCAAGGAACGTGAGTCGCCTTCCGCAGAGTTGCACGGCATCGGCGCGATCGGGTAGGTTAAGCACCATGCAGTAGTGCTGCCAGTCTTCCCAACGCACGGTATCAAACCCCTCTTCCACGGATTGCAACTTCGATTGATCGAATACGATGGCTATTTTGCGAGAGCAACCACATGGGATGGAGTGTGGCTGAAACTCCAGAAGAACTGCGGTCAAGCGGAAGGAAGGATCGTTTTGAAACAGCGTTCCCGGGGGTGGGGACATGTTTTCCTTCAAGGAGTGATTGGGACAGAGCTGCACGAAGGAAGCCCCGCTCCAAGCCTCTGCGAACTCGAACGATCTTGTACCCTGGAGCAGCTGATCATGGCCCCGGTAGATTTCGCGGATGCTGACCTGAGGGAGACGTTTCCCCCTGTCGCTAGTATAGAGGCCATCTGGTCGCCTCTCCCATGTCGTGCTATCATCAGAGCCATCGTCGTCTGGATGGGAGGTAATAATGAGACGAGACTCGTCGATAAAATCAAAGGAGAGCAGGTCGCATGTGAACTGGCCGATGTGCAATGAATTAAACTGAGCCAGGTCTCATGAGATACAGCACATACTGTGCGAATAGGGCCGCCTCCACGACACCAATTGAAGATGACCAGTTCAGTGGTCCCTTCTCCGGTCTCTAGTTCCAAACGAATGGACACAGCGACAAGGCTCCCGCAGATTTGTACTTGCTCGATAGAAATTCGTTGACCGGGTGGGAAATCACCCCACCAATCGGTCCGGAAGATCAACCCCGGGTGGGCGGCTCGCGAGTGGTGTTGACAGATATAAAGATTACGAAGGTGTAGCATAACAATTATAGCAGAATTTCTGTGAATATACGTTGATTAGAATGTGGGGAAAGCGACGCGAACGACGTACTGTTGCGGTGGAAAGAAGAGCTGGGCCAAGATCATCAACTGCTGGGAGGCATCGATGGCGACCTTTCGTATCTCGAAAGGTACATTATGTTGATAGTAGGGTAGTCTAGACTTTGGGGCGATCCTGAAGGAGCGCAGCTGATACACATGTAGTATCCACTCGAAACCATTATTAAGGGGGCTCTGGCTAGCATGAAAGAGGTAACTGCCAGAGACTCCCATGATTGTCGGTGGGGTGATGCAAAGCCTGTCTTCGGCGCTCGGACTTACGGTCGGCCAGCCTCGTTTATACCCTAGGAGGGAGAGAAGCCGGGCGCTTGGGGCATAGCCGCCAGGAGGTCCGTCTTTCATACCACATAGTGCGAGTTCATAATGATAACGTAGAGCTGTCGAGTGTGCGGTGATGGCGTATATAGCTCTAGAAGCCTTGATGATGGGAGACGTCAGTTCGGTGAGCGAAAGAGTAGAGCACGGTCACATACCAAGCAGAAATGAAATAATGATAAGGGGTCAAGTTCCTCTAAGATAATTAGTATGACATCGCCAGAGAGCGTGAAGAAAGACATGACCAGCACGCCGACACTAAATAGTGATGTCCTGTCACCACTGGAGTGCCAATTTATATGTCGGGCTCGCGCAACGGTTGTCGACGCCATTGAACCCAAACAAAAGCGTCGGGCCCGCCTCACTTGGAAGTTAGTCTCGACAAGGGCTAAGCGGAGATACTTACACGAGAATACTCATGTACACGACACTAGTACGTAGTACCAAGGTTGGTTCGGATGAAGCGAACCGTGTCCTCGGGGCTGGGTTAACCTGGAGAGCGAAGACAATACCGACATAAAGAACAGACAAACAGCATCTTTTTGTAGTCTCGCCATGTCAACGCACCTGCTGTGAACGGATTTTCAGAGGGACATTTTATTTTACTCACTCGGAAGTTCATCGCGACAATAAGGCTTGCCGCATCGGGAAGGCTTGCCAGCTTGCCATCCATATGTGCTTACTAATTCCGGGTGGTGCTCATTCTACTCCCATGGTCTGCAAAAAGTGCGAGTCGGTCAGTTCTCTGCACGACTCTGGAGCCACTGGGTTGCTGACGTGCGCGATAGAAACTCTCCAAAGTTGCCGCCCCAGACCCGTTCACCTCTACGTCGACCGGCATCAAGGAGGGTTCGAGGAAGATCGGGGAGAACAAGCTTCTGACGCGGCCAGGTAGCTCGAAGAACAGGTTCCAGGTATGTTCTCATTCTGTGGTCACGCTCGGTCGGTGATGGCCCATCCATTCAGCCTTACCAAGGCAAGTGCAAGGACTGTAAGCAGCCAGTCACGCAGAACAAGGCCAAATATTGCCATGGTATCATCACCTTTTTGGCCCGTCGAGGACGCCCCTGACCCCGTTTGTCAGGTTGTGCTTATCGGAAAGGCCTCTGTTCGATATGCGGCAAGGCTATCCTGGACACAACGGGATATGTCATGTCTAGCAAGTAGCTTGTCCACCCGTTGTACACTAACGATCCATACCCTCTCTGTAGCATACATTCATGGTCTGGTAATCTCTATGCGTTGAAGAACTCCATATTGAGCAGCCTTGCGATCTCACTACGCCCGGGCAGTCTTCCTTCCGTGCTTGAAGGTATGCTCCGAGTCACTCTGAGGACAAGTATCCCGATAATGTTTGACTGTGGTATCTATCGACTACAGGTATTGTGAGTGCGATATCCAAATGTGTAGAGGTATCATGCCCGATGGATAGATGGAATGCAGTTGAACGACACAAAGATACTAATTAGAGATTTTCTTCTTCGTCCTTTGCTGATAGATCTCGACATCGATGGTGTCTAGCGTCAGGAAGTCCCAGATCTTGACGCGTTTCTCCTGTCCATACCGCCTCAATCGACCGACTGCTTGCGTCGCACAAGCGTCGTAGATCTCCTGACTGGGCGCGAGAAGTGGCGAGAGGAATATGGCGTGGTTGGCGGAAGTGAGGTTCGCACCGCTAGCACTTTCGTCCATGACATTCAGGAGAAGCACTCGCTCTTCGCCGTCGTTCTTTTGGTACTTTTCCAAGTTCTTGCTTTTTTGCGACGCGGAGCCACGTATTTCAAGGAACTTGATCTTGTGCACCTTGAGTGCGTTGGCAACTTTGACCATCAGGTCCGGGAACTGGACAAAGATGAGAAGACGCTCTTTCTTGGGCACGCTTCTGCGGTAGGAACTGTGAGTTATTGTCAAGCAGAATACACAGAGATAACGCACCTGACCAAGTCTATGACCATCTCTAGTTTCTTCCCGAAATGCTTGCCACGCCCATCGCGAGCCTCGTCATCGACACCAAGGGTTTCCCCCTTTACGATGTTCAGCACCCTTGCAGCAGCCATGCATTTCCCAGAGGCTGCGTAGACGCACTCCTCTCGATCTGCACTCTGTGTGACACAACCCATACATCCTGTGTGCCCGCAAGACGAGAGAACGGCAACCTCCTCCATCGGAACGTCGTCTCTTCCGCAGCCAGGACACGAGATCTTCGGAGGCGTCTCTCGCTGTTTCTGCAGGTCACGGACGACGGTAAAATATCGACGGGAGCGCACTCGTCCGACAAGCTCCTTGGTCAGCTTGCGGATGTTGTGCGTCTGCTCGCGATGGTCCCAGATGAGATCCTTGGTGGAGTTCGACAGGTTCTCTTCTTTCCCTTTGGACTTGTTCTTCCAATAATTGGCGGGCAGGACGGGGATTTCCGCTTCGTCAAGCAAAGCTTTCGCCATCTCCGTCGCTTCGTGATCCCCGACACCTTCCAGACGGGTAACGCGAGCGTATTCCTGGAACATAGATTCCTCATTGAGTTTTCCGATCTTCTTTTCGCGCTTAGCGGCCTTCTTGAGTTCCTCAAGCAGTTCGACTTGGCACTCATGCAACTGCTTTGTACGATCCTTGACGATGATATCACAGGCCTTCATAGCGTTTTCCTTTTCGTTGTCTTCGGACGTATCCAGGTCGAAATGAGAGCAGCGTTTCAGGAGTGCTTCTTCAGCGGTTCTAGTGATAGTCGATAAGATACCTCTGAGAGTGGACTTTTAAGACGTACTTGCTATCACCAAGCGCATTGTTCAAGCGTTTTTCTCGGTCGCTCTCCGTCTTCTTTGTCCGCTTTATGGTCATGTCCAGTGCGCGCAAGTGGTGTTCCAGCTCCAGGTAGATAGCGCGTTCTGCAGCGGGAAGGATGACTTTTTGTTCTTCAAACGAGCATGGAATCTCATCAATCTCAGCGATATTCTGCCACATTGACTTCGAAACTGTAGGACTTGAGATGAGGAAACGGTACGGACCTGACGAACAAAGGTGTCGAGGAAAACTTGACCGAGGTGATGACGGTGGGCGTGCCATTCTTGAGTATGAACTTCACGGAAGGAGTGGAAAGCCTCCACCTCTGAAGATGACTGTCAATCACATGGAATTTCAAAACATGTCTACAACGCACTTGTCTGCTCCCTGATTCGCTTCTTGATCATCGCTGATTGACCCTCGCCGTCATCGTCGATGCCCAGGTGGAGGTTCAAATGGGCAGCGATGGTCTTGACAGCACCAAAATCATGAATAGGTGGAGTACCAGACAGTACCCAGCGACGATCTGCCGTGAGCTTGGTAACCATGGAGTGCACCTTCCCAGTCAGATAGGTATACTCGTCGACGACAACGCGGGCGAAGTGGAAGGTCTCCAAAGGTGGTGATTTCATCTGAGTCCAATCTTTCCTCACAGGAACGGATCCGAGGTGCCAGGGATCAGTGTCTTCTCGGCGCTTCTGTTTCTTGGCAGGTGCGTCCTTGGTACTCGCCGCCTTTCTCTTCTTTCCACTCGACTTTTCAGAGGAGGAAGAGGGTAGCTCGTCGACATCCATACTGTCGTCATCGGATTTCGACGAGTTCGTCCCTTTCGCCTTGGCTTTGGCTTTGTTGCTCGCCTTCAAGTTGGACTTGCGTTTCCGTGGCTGCTCCTCTTCTTCGTCCTCGTCAGATACCTCGACATTCGAAGTAGTTTCCGACGATGAGGGTGGAGGGGTGGGTTTTCCGCGCGAAATCCTTGATTTCTTAAGGCTCGGCAGATCATCTTCATCCTCGCTAGGCATTGAGTCTTCTTCGGCTTGGTCTGCTACACCACTGTCGTCATAATCGCTGCCCGCATCACCGTCCTCATCGTCGTCGGAATCAATGATGATTAATTTTGAAGAGGTCTTACGTATGGGCCTAGGACGGGCTTCCCCATCCGACGTGTCATTTGTCTCCTCAGCTTTCCGCTTCTTTGAATGCGGAGCGCTGAGGACCACTTCAGGCGTTTTGCCGGACGGCGTGCGTTTAGCGGGGAAATAGTCTTTCTGAGAATTCGGCTTCGACTTAGGTTTCGCTGATTGGGCTTTCTTCTCCGCAGCGAGAGCGTATGACTTCCCCTTCAGGCGTTTAGGCGCCGCGAAAAATTGGGACTCCAATTCTTCCTCTGAAACGAGAATTTCAATCACCACGGCTCAGATCAAGTGCTAGGCAACTTACCTCGTCTGCGTGCTTCGCGTATCGCTTTCATGACGCTGTTGGGACCTTCGTTTTTCAGGCGTTCCACCTGCTTCTTCAACGCTTCCAAACATATCTCGAGCCGAGCGTTGAAATACCTGCCGTCTTGAGATGGGAGGGTACCGCCAGCCGCGAACGACTCTACATTCGCCAGGTACACGTTGCTCTGGAATAGATTCGAAGCGACGATGACAAGATCGGCCTTTTGGACCTTCTCGATGGTCAAGGCGTTGATCTGAGCAGCTGTAGAGATGACCTCCACATGTTTGAAGCGCTCCGGCGCGAATCTCTTAGCCTCCGACTTCCATTGAAGGGTGAGATGTGGTGGGACGATGGCCAGTGTGGCCTTGACAGGGACTTTGCCGAGAATATCTTCCTTGCTGTCGAACTCCTTTCTGACCTTCTGATAGGAGCAATCAATGAGACCGAGGGTAATGGCGGTCTTCCCGTACCCAACTTGGTCGGCGAGCACTCCGCCCCTAATCTTGACAGGTCTTTGCGTGCGACCCTCAGCACGCCAACCCAGAGGCTCGAGAATAGCTTCTGAAATCTCTTCCTCGACAAACGGAGCAGCGTCGATGGCTTCCCGCTCGAGCATCCAGGTCAGGGAACGTAATTGCTCTGTGCGGAGGTTGAGCTTGAAATGTGGCGGTTGACTATGTTCCGGGTCAGTCCTGTTACTCTTGAGAGTGAACGGTGGGAGTTGAATCTTGACGGCGGGCGCGAAGTCGGTGTCCAGGCGCCATGATAGGGAAGGTCGCTCTGAACGATTCTCCGAAGGAAGGCGGGACAGAGCGCGATGCAACAAGGAAGCGATGTTGAGACCTACTTTGACCACACCGATGTTCTGTTCCAGACGTAGTTGAGTGACGAATGGACTGGGACGAAGCTTTAGATCACGCTCGTATTGCCCGGCTTCTTGGGAATCCTCGATGGCGACAACTTTCTTTCCAGTCTTGCTCCATTTGATGGTAGGAGGCTTCGGAGCACAACGTTGGCATTGACATGGATCCTCAGGCATGTCGACTGTCTGCCATGTGTGCAAATTGTCGTCGACATGGCGGATGCGTTCGAGCAGCCAAGCCAATGACCTGAACGTTGCGCGTTCATTGAGCTTGTCAACTTCCCTCCAATTCCGTCGCGGCCATTCACGACCAGCATCATGCGGAAGAGGTACAGTACAAGAGAGCAAAGCAATGGCTCTCGCACAGGCGTCCGTGTTGACAGCCACTTCCAGCGAGCCCCGCGGAACAGCGAAATTTGCGCCTGAGAGCTGGGAAGGCTGTGGGAGGAAATACATGAGCCCTCGCGTAAGAGAAATGAAGCTCATTAAGCGTACCTTGAGCAACACTTCATCTGAAGTCACCCAAAGCACGGGTAAATGGCATGTGACAAACTGATCTCCTTGGACATCTGACTGTCTCCAAGAACCAGCTAATTTGCAGACAATGGGTCTGAACTCGCCATACTCGTATCTTCGAATGGTAGTCGTGAAAACGAATGCGTCGTCTTTGGGGTCACCACATCGGGTCGGGTCCAGCATCATAAACAACGGCGGAAGTTCGAGGTCATCGAGGGTAGGTTCCCGCTTGTGAAGAGCGCCGCAAGCAGTACCGCACTTGTCCAAGAGAGCATACGTCCCGGAAATGTCACGGTCGAGTAAGGATACCTTGTCTGACGGCACACTGATATTGACATGCGAATGAACACGAGCCTCCCGGAATTCTTCATCCAATAAGCCAAGCCGTGACTCCCAGGAAGGCACGAGCGTCCCACTCCCAGTTATGGTTATAGGGATCTCGCTGTTATAGGGCAAAGCGAACTGCCAGTGACCGTTCAACGGGCCACCCTGGCATCTGAATCTAGCAACAGGGAGCTGTAGGAGTCGACGGATCTCTGCGTTGGCGGGTTCGTTCTCTAGGGGTATCGCGTACAGCCGCCACTCTGTTTGCTTGGGGTCGAGGTACAACTCAAAAGAAGCTGATGGAGACTGATAAACTGCAGACCAGACCTCTTGTCTCTTGAGCTCGACAAAGCGCAGCTCCGAGCTAGTGGCTCTAAGCACTGCAGAACGCCAACTGACCCAACGCTTTTCGGGTATAGTCACTTTCGAGGCGGCTCTGAGATTGTCAAGGAGCTCTGCGGTGGCGTTGGAGATTGACAAGCACATCGGAAGGATGGATTTGAGTTCCCTGACGAAAGTCCCAGGAGGAATACGTGCGGCTGTCTCTACATCGAGCGGTTCAAAGTTGTGTTCCGGACGTCCAGCGCACTTCTTGCAGGAGGACGAACCGCAATCCTTACAACGAAGTAGCTCCCTTGTCGTGATATCCTTCCGACCTTCGCAGAGGCAGAGCCGTACACTTCGGATGGCGTGTTCGAGAACGCGCTTTACCGAGTCCAACTGCACCGCGGACAGGTCGAGCGGCCTTTCAACCAACTGCTCAAGGCCACAAATCCGGTTTTCCACAGAGGAGTTTGAGGTAGGATCAACGTCCATAGCATCTTCATCTCCTGCCTGAGCTACCACCCCTTCGAGCTTCTTCATCTCATATGTTTCCTTATCATCTCCTGCTTTCAGAAGCCTCTTGCCGACAACCAAAGCAGCAAGTATACAAGCACCTACGACCGTTGACGACATAGCGTTACCAGCGAGATCGGCAAGTTCGTCCTGGCTTTCTCGCGTAAGAAGCAGCTTGTCCACTGGAAGACCCTGCATCGCCAAAGCCTCGACTCCGACCATAGGGCCCCCACGATTGGTGATATATGGGATCATGGATGGGGTAAGGCATGGACATATACCTGTCTTGCTCGAGCCGGTAGAGCGATCGACGTTTTGCGAGAGATTCCAAACAAGTCTGAGAGCGGCGTTAGCGCGTGCTATGACTACTGGGGTTTGCTCACGTCTTGTAGGAAGGATCGACGCCAATCTTGGCAGAACGAAGGAGACTGATATCCATTAAATCCCAGACACGTTCGACTTGGCGTAGTCCCCAATCTTGCCAAGCGAAGTCAGGCAAACGACAAGTGCCACCTTAGTTTCCCAAAGTTGAGGAGATACTTCACGAACCCAAGGCAAGAGGCTCACCTTCCTCCCAATTAGTCAGGGGGCGTTTCGGGCCTAAAGCCTCCTCGAGCCTCGCACGGGCATGTCTGGATTCGCACCTCGTCCAGTCAATTCGTCCAGAGCGCGAGTCTGACACGCCTCCACTATCTTGAACTAGCTTCTCCCTAGCCTGGTGGATGCGCACGTCATCTGATGGGAGAAGAAATGCATCCAAAGTCGACGAAGCAGGGCGCTTCAACTTCTTTGTTACCCAATCCTTCCACTCAGCCGGCATCTGCGATGTACGCTTGTCGACGGCGAACAAATAAACACGCGTCCGCGTGTGCGGGATATAGTATTGTTTCGTGTCCACTCGGATGAACTCGGCGCTGTAGTTTTGCCGTTCGAAATAATTCTTGACTCTATCCCATGGAGCAGAGCAGACGTTCTCCAGAATGACCAGTGGTGGTCGATGATTATTGACCCAAGACATCATGCCGTGGAACGTTCGCCCTGACTCTCCTCCTCCGTCGATCCCCTTTTTCTCGTTATTGAGATTGGAGTAGTCGACACATGACGTGCCCGCGACAAGCAAGTCCACATCCCCTGGGACAGAGGCCAATGCGCCATAGGCGGTCGTACTGTGGAATGACATTAAAGTCCTGCCACGGTGTTCACAAGGACACATACGCTTCAGCATCCCCAAGCTCGCACACGTCACGGAACAACACGGGTGGCTTGAAGTTGCGCTCAATGTACGCTTGCTTGAACGGCTCTATTTCGCACGAGAACACGTGTTCGAACTCTAGAGGGACTCCATACTGCTCCTTGATGGACTGACATATCAATTCCAGAGCAAGAAGAGGCGATTCTGTGCCGGAACACATGGTCGCGACGCGGAGCTTTCTGCCATTGATCTTCTCCGCGATGCCCTTGATCTGAGGAATGTGTGAGACGAGGTCGGAAAACATGGCGGATATGTGGTGAAGAGGTGGAAAGCTGGAAGAATCTATCTTGCCGTCCGTCTTGATACGCTGCGCTGGGGCTTCATCTTCCTCGGAGGCGTCGGGTTCCACATCGTCCTCAACCTCATCCTCAACGGCGGACTCGTCGCCAGTTTCCTTTGCTACCTTCGCGGCCTTCTTGGCGGCAGGCATTGCAGGCTTCTTGTCGCCTCCGCCAAAGAATGAAGCGATAGTCTTTTGATTCTTGACCAGCGCAGTTGCCTTGGGCATGATGGAGTCCTTGTGGTGGATGATGCTAGATACACGCGTCTGCGCGTCTGTTTGAGTCACAGTCGCGCTATGTCACACGTGACCAACAAGTCACGCTAACCAGGTGTATTTGCGAACAAGTCTAGACAAAGAACGCTATTCCCAGTACCGCGGAACCTTGCTATCGCTCTCCCCGCCCATTTCCAGAAAGTCTGACGGACGCTCGCGTTTCAGATTTCGGCGCCGGTTATTGAGCGGTAACCGCTGATATGCCGAATCCTGACCAGCAGGTTGTTGATTCGTAAACGAAGCTGGCCATTGGGTGTCTGTTTGCTGGTACCCTTGCATGCCATAGCCCACCACGCTGGCGCTTCCCTGCATCTGTTGTTGCTGTTGCTGCTGTTGTTGTTGCTGCTGCTGCTGAAGGGTAGTTGCGACCGCAAGAGTCGCCGCAAGGGCCTGTGCTTGCTGGAGCTGCATCTGAAGTTGGTGATATTTCAGCTCCGAAGAATGTCGCACATGGTGGGGTAATGAGGTGTTTTGCATCATTATGGATAACTGGTTGATCTGAGCCTGAAGCTGAGGGATGCTGTCAACTATCATTTGGGACACGTCCATGCCGGCCTGTTGATCTGAATAGAAGTCATCTGCAGCAGAACTGTCCCCTTGAGGTGTCTGTGGGAGGTTATTAGTGAAGCGATACAATCGCGGATGACAACGTGAAAGCTGAGTACCTGCTCGCCAGCTAGCGCACTGGTGTCCTCATCACTCTCCTTTCTACTCTGCTCAATCACCTTATCAATGTGATCTGCAACTTTCGTTCGCATAGGTTTATCCATGACCAACTTGTCAAGAGACGGGATCTTCTTGCCACAATTTGGACAAACAAAGTCTCGCTCAAGAAGATGAGTCTGGATACATTCCTCGCAATATGTGGTTTCACAACACGGCGTTTTCACGGCATCACGGAAAAGTCTGTTGTCTATTGGACATGCGAGTGTAGGGTCTGTCGGAGGTCGTTCTCGAACGTCTGCTACGGTCAGGCCTTTCGACCGAGATACCTGCTTTTGCCACGATGCCCTACATAGAGTGAACAACTCATGTTCGAACAGAGGAATACAGCGACTTACGAATCCGGTTGGGCGACAACATAGCCTCCCTCCGGGGTGACCATCACGCCGTGGGCAATCTCACCCTTGTTAGGATTCTCCACAGCCTTCAGGAAGCTGCGCGGTATACCCGTAGTTCGCTTGATGCGAGGTTTGTTGTCAAAATCGCGATCGCTATTCGTAGGACAGTCTTGGATCCAGTGCCCTTGAAGAACATGAGACAACATTGACATAACAAGCGGTTGTAACTCACCTTTTTGACCACAACGGTAGCACACGTACGATGGGGGTAACGGACGATCGGGAGCATGGGACTGATGCGCAGCGAAGGGCTTTCCACCGCGACCGAAAGACGTCCCTCGAGGATTATTATATATTCGAACAGCGCTGTTGCGATCCAGGGGTAAAAGAAATCATGTTATGAGACTTGATTCTACTACACAAAGCAGAGGAACAGCGTAAACGAGACACCAACTGAGACATCTTTTCCTGGGTTTCCTCCCAGTTGGCCGTCTGGGCCTGAAACATGGCGGCCATGGCGGCCGCTTCGTCTTCCTTTGTGACCGAGCTCTTTGGAATAGTGACTGTGGTGCTTGACTGCAAAGAATATAAGACTCGACGATTGGCGAGCGGTACGTTCATTGTAGGACAACTACGCACAGGGGCTGAGGACTTGAAAAACGTCGAGTCTTCTTTCAGGTCGAAGCGTTTTGACATTGCACCTTTGTGCCATGTAGAACTGCCACCGGGTCTCTGGACGGGCTCAGAAGTGGGGACGGGGGTACTACCATTGGTACCAGCGATATACATGGCTGCTTTGCCCTTTCCTGGACGCTGGGAGGGCATACGCTTTAAAACCACAGAGGATGACCGTGGAATGACTTGGGTGTCATCCTTGTACTCTATGTGCGCCACACGCGGTGAGAACCGAACGCAAGAGAGAGGAGGAGCGTACGGACCTTGATTCGTGGACGCGTCGTAGACATAAAGATCAAAGTCATTGGCCTTACCGAGGTTGTTCGCAAGAATGATTTCTTTTTTCAGGTCAAACACAGAGATTGCAGTGCCATCAAAAGTCACCCGAGACTCGTCCCTTTGAGATTTAAATTTGTAGAACACAGAAGAAGCCATGAGCGACAGAACAGGCGAACTTGCTGAGGTGGAGGTGGCAAATGAAACCAATGTATAGTACGTCCTACAGAACAGACGGGGGAGTGGTCGTCGTCGTGGTGAAGATGGCAAACGACTTCGCTGGCGACTCAGCTTCATTTACGAGAGGCGCTTGAAAATGACTTTGGACTCAGCGGCTCTGGTCCTCCATAAAATTGAACCGACCTCAATCCACTTTTCAGACGCGATGGCGCAGTCAACCAACGGCGAGCTGCGCCAGCGAAGCATTCATGCTCACCGACCAGCTACTCCCCCTGCCGTCGCCACCGACGAAGGCCGCAAAGTCGACCTGGCTCTAGACCAACACCAATCGTGAGTTCCACAGTATCCGCACCACGGCGAGTGCTCACCATACATATCCTCCAGCTACGAGTTCGGTGGCCCGTGGGGTGTCACAGCCATGATGGTTGGCTTCCCCATACTCATGTATTACCTCTGGATATGTCTTTGGTTTTATGACGGGAAACTCGTCACCCCCACTTCTATGGATGACATTGTTCCCTTCCTTCACACCATGTGGGCTCATGTTCGCGATGTCAGTGTCTCGCGCGTCCTCCAAACCTATTGGCATTGATCGCCTGTCCCCAGGATGCTAACCCCAATGCTTATGCCTGGAAAGTTTACACTGGTCTCATCGTCTACCAACTTTTCCTTGCTTGGGCTCTGCCAGGCTACCAGCAGGAAGGCCTTCCGGTCCCCTCGCTTGGTTACAAGACGCTGATGTACAACTGCAATGCTCTCTGGTCCATTTATGCCACGATGATCACCGCAGCCTTGCTTCACTACTACAACATCTTCCGGCTCACCGAGATCATCGACAACTACGGACATATCATGTCGGTTGCCATCATCTATGGTTTCGTGGTCTCTTTTGGGGTGTATTTCATCACCGTCGCAACTGGAAACCAAATGCGCATGTCTGGTAATTTTATCTACGACGTCTTTATGGGTGCTTGCTTGAACCCCCGCATTGGCTCTATTGACCTCAAGATGTGGGCAGAGGTCCGTATTCCCTGGGTCATCGTCTTCTTCTTGGCAGTCTCTGGCGGTTGTCATCAGTATGAACAGTATGGCTATGTCACGCCTGTAAGTCGAAGCTCGTTCGGTGACATCCATTTGTAACCTTGTTCGTCTAGAACATGGCCTTTATGATCCTAGCTACCTGGCTCTATTTAAATGCTTGGTACGTGTTATCAGATCTGTTAGTCTCTCTGTCGATAAACGCGCGCACAGTGGAAAAGGAGAGGAATGCATTCCACAAACTTGGGATATGTTCCACGAGAAGTGGGGTTTCATGGTCATTTTCTGGAATTTCGCTGGTGTCCCATTCGTACGTCCTAGTTGTCCTTCACTTGTACACCCAAGGCTAACCTGCCTCCAGACATATGTCTACTCTGTTGTTTACATGGCCTCGCACGACCCCTCCCAGTACCAGTTCTCTACCCCCACATACGTCTTGCTCTTCACTGTGCTCCTCACTGCATACTGGATGTGAGACCCTCACTCATCTCAGCCAAAGGATTGGGACTAAATCTACAATCTGCAGCTGGGATTCCTCTATGTCGCAAAAGAGCCGCTTCAAAATGCAGACTCAGGGTATCACGAAGTTCCGCAGCACCTTCCCTCAGCTGCCGTGGGGTACCCTCGTCCATCCAGAGTATATTCAAACTGCCCATGGGTAAGCGGGAGCTATTTTCGCAATGTATGTCATCTGACGCGCTGCACAGTAACCGTCTGTTGATTAGTGGCTGGTGGAGATACTCTCGCAAACCTGTATGTGTTTGAATATTCATTGCCGTCTGAGCGTGTTTGACATTCTTCCAGAATTACGTCGCCGACTGGGTCATGTCCTTCTCTTGGGGTGTGATCATCGGTGGGGCAACCATGATCCCGTATTTCTATTCGGTCTTCTTCATCACGGTCCTCATCCATCGATGCGGCCGTGACTTTGAACGCTGCTCGGTCAAGTATGGAAAAGACTGGGAACGTTACTGTTCCATTGTGAAGTACAAGTTTATCCCGGGCATTTACTAGATCTTTGCTTGATACCACTTCAATAATACCACTTGACCTAATGTACATTGCTTTGGGGGAATCTAACTACTGGAGGCATCCGGGCAACTTGACGACGTGTCCAGGTACCCGTAGCTGTCCAAAACGATAGTACACGCCAAGTGCCGAACCCATCCAAGTTCTCACCACCGTCGAATCCTCCTAGACTTGTAAGACAAGCGTTTCTCCGTCCCTTGTGCGCGCGCATCTTCGTACAAGATGGAGAGCAACAAGGACGAAGCCCTCAAATGTCTGAGAATCGCTCAGAAGCACAGGGACGCAGGCAACCTTCCTTCCGCACGGAAATTCTGCAAAAAATCTCTCTCTCTGTTCGCCACCCCGGAAGCAGAGAAACTCAGGGTGTCTATTGACGAGTCTGCTGCCGCCGCAGCGGAGTCGGCTGGCTCGTCTTCTAGCACAGGAACGAACACTGGGAATGCACCCGCTGCGTCGTCATCATCGACGGAGACACATCCTTCGGCTGCTGGGGCGAGACGCCGGGGCGATGCGAAGGCGGAAGGGACAGCGGGAGGTATGAATGGGGACAAGAGGGAGTATACGGCCGAACAGCTGAACATAGTGAAGCGGGTCAATGCGTGCAAACCTACGGATTACTACGAGATCATGGGTGTCAAGAAGGACTGCGAAGAGGCTGATATTAAGAAGGCGTATCGAAAGGTATACATGTCTGTGGTCAGCAGGGGAGTAGGTTACTGAGGAGGACTCTTGATAGCTCGCTCTTGCTCTGCATCCTGACAAGAATGGAGCGCCTGGGGCTGACGAGGCTTTCAAAAGTGAGTCACAAACTTCTTTCCCGCGCATTTCAGCTGATGTACTGGATAGTGGTCTCGAAGGCATTCCAAGTGCTATCAGGTACATGTTCCGTATCGTTTCTTTGTGTTCACGTCCCAACCCCACTTTCAGATCCACAGAAGCGGGCAGCGTTTGATCAACACGGCTCTGACCCGGAGTCACGATCCAGCGGCATGTCATCATCGGGGTTCTCCACCGGGTTCTCGTCCTCACCGTTCAGCGGTGGCTTCGAAGGGGAAATGTCCCCTGAAGACCTGTTCAACATGTTCTTTGGAGGTGGGATGAACGGCGGCGGCTTTGGGGGCGGGCCATTCGGGGGACCCATGTTTACTGCGAGCTTTGGGCCTGGCGGATTCCGGACGACGCGGGTGCACGTGAACGGACGTGGGCATGGAGCTGCACAGGGCGAGCCAGCCCACGCACGGTCGATGATAACACAGCTGCTCCCTCTGATCATCCTTTTTGCCTTCTCCTTCTTGTCGATGCTGCCCGACCTCTTTTCGACGCCCGTGGTTCCAGACCCTCGATATCAATTTACGAAAACGTCGAGATTCGATCTGGAGCGGCAGACGAACAACTTGGGCATAAATTACTATGTCAACACGCGCGACTTTTATGCACACCCGCGGATCGCTGCTGACCTCGCGGTGGGCAAGAACCGCCAGGGATCTGCGCTCTCTCGGTTTGAATCCAACGTCGAGCAAGTGTATACGCAAGATGTGTATACGCAATGCCAACGGGGGATGAACAAGCGGGAGAGACGAAAGGAAGCAGAGATTGGATTCTTCGGTGTCGGGACGGACTGGGAGAAAGTGAAGAGCATCGAGGCGGAGATGATCGACAGCTGCGAGGAGCTCAAGAGACTTGGGTTGCTCAAGTGAGGTTGGCTCGGACTGATGCTGCAGGGGGAGCGCGGTAGACTAGTGCATTTCATCCGAGTACCACAGATTGTCGCGTTGGACGCGATCTACCTATGCTTCATTTATACCACCACAGTCGAGGTGCGATAGTAGGACACAAGTGTATGCTAGGGGAAGAGGGCCTAGGCTGCTTGGCCGTGTGCCCTGTCCTGCTCGAGCTTCAGGTAGTACTCCTCACGGAGCTGCACTGCAGAGGATGAGCACAGGGTGCTGGGGACGCGTGTGGGCATACCTGTCTTGAGATGGTGGCCATACCTGCACGGAGGTGAGCGGTGAGAAACGGAGGTGAGCGGTGAGAAACGGAGGTGAGCGGTGAGAAACGGGGGGGAGCGGAGGACGCACCAGAAAGCGTAGCCTGCGCCGAGACCGAGACCAAGGGCGACGGAGATGTCGCGCCAGAGGCCCTTTCTGAGTCGACCGGTGATGGGTGCGATGGGCATGGTGTGGTGGTGGATGCGGTACAAGTCGGAGGAGGTGGCCAAACAAGGGCACAACAATGGCAGCGGGCGGGCAGGAGGGGCCAGACTGGTTCCGCTGGGTCGAGCACTTGCCTGCTAAAAACATCAGAACGTAGCACTGACTCCGCTCCCAACATCGCACCCGCCCATCGTCATGGACATCGATCCCTCAGGCTCAGGTGGCTGGCGTTTTGCCCAGTGTTTCGGCGACAAGGGCGAAGTCGAGGACATCACCGAAGGTTCGCCTCTCCCGCTTTGGCCCTGATCATTCCTCTTCCCTCCCCGATTAGCCGACATCATATCCACCGTCGAGTTCGACTCCACCGGAAACTACCTTGCCACTGGCGACAAGGGTGGCCGTGTCGTCCTCTTCGAGCGCAACGAGTCGGTGAGTGGCCCTCCCTGCTGTCCTTCTCCGCTGATTCCCTCCGATTGCCACGCCATGCCTCCCCGTCCAGAAAAAAGGCTGCGAGTACAGATTCTACACAGAGTTCCAATCACACGAACCAGAATTCGACTACCTCAAGTCACTAGAAATCGAGGAGAAGATCAACAAGATCAAATGGTGCAAACGGCAAAACACCGCCCATTTCTTGTTGTCTACCAACGGTGCGCTCCTTCTTCGCCCCTCCTATCACCGCCCACTTAGCGCGCTCGGCTCCCGTAGACAAAACCATCAAGCTCTGGAAAGTGTTCGAAAAGTCCCTACGAGTCGTCTCCGAGTCGAATCATTATGAGGGCCAGCGACCCATTACACCGCCCAGTTCACGCTCACATCTCAAGCTTCCTCGCATGAAAAAGCAGGATAACATCATTGCTGCCATCCCGCGTAAAGTCTACGCGAATGCGCATGCATACCATATCCACTCCATCTCCGTCAATTCGGACCAGGAAACGTACATTTCCGCAGACGATCTCCGCATCAACTTGTGGAATCTAGGCATCAGTGACCAGAGTTTCAGTACGTCGCCAACCCAACAATCACGAGCGCGTGACCATTCACTGTATCACTTCAGATATTGTAGACATCAAACCCGTCAATATGGAAGAGCTTACGGAGGTCATCACCGCCGCAGAATTTCATCCACAGCATTGCAACTTGTTCATGTACTCGAGTTCAAAGAGTAACATTAAGCTTGCTGACATGCGGGACTCGGCGCTTTGTGACCGTCACGCAAAATGTGAGTTACTCCACATGATGTTCCGTCAAATCATGTTCTCACTGCATCTGACAGGCTTTGAGGAGGAGGAGGATCCTTCAGCACGCTCGTTCTTCTCCGAAATCATCTCCTCGATATCCGATGTCAAGTTCAGTCATGATGGGCGATACATCCTATCCAGAGACTATTTGTCTCTCAAGATCTGGGACATCAATATGGAGTCACGACCGATCAAGACGATTCCCATACACGACCACCTCCGCGGGAAGCTCTGTGACCTGTACGAGAACGACTGCATTTTCGATAAGTTCGAGTGTGTCTGGGGTGGTGATGACAAGTGCGTACCTTTCTCCTACCCTACGTAGATAATGTTCGATCTCTTTGATGTCGCAGACATGTCCTCACCGGGTCGTACCATAATTTCTTCCGGATATTTGACACGGAGACAACCGGCGACGTCGTCCTGCAAGCCGACAAGTCTGCTTTTAAAGCAAAGAAGATGGGTGGCCCTCTACCGAACAAGAATGGACTCAAGAACGGTCGACCGGGTGGTCTGAGAGACGCGATGCAGATGGAAACATTAGACTTTAACAAGAAGATTCTCCACGCGAGCTGGCATCCGAGGGAGAACACAATTGCTGTCAGTGTCAATTCTGGAATGACAGGGATTTGAGGCTGACATGCCGCAGATCGCCGCAACAAACAACTTGTTCCTTTATAGCGCAGCATGAACTGCTTGCGTGCTCCATCGACCACCCCTTTACCCCCCGCAGACAACACTGTAGCTTCCCAGTCCATGGACCCCAAAACACATACATCATACACTCCTTTCAAGGGGACAATCTAATCTTCCTTCTCCGCGACCAGTCACGAAACATAACGCTCCTAGGCTCCCTCCACAACCCTTGACACATGTCGCATGTCTTGCTTACGATGACAATTCACATTCATGTCCACCATACCCTTTACTCGCCGCGTTATCTTGTTTACTCCTCCCCCCGTATTTCTTGCATCTCATTGTGTTTATCCTGTGGTCCAATGGGAAACCGTTGTTCTGGGTCTGCCGTGGTTCTTTACGTTGGTGGCACCCCCTCCCCCCCTCTTGGCAGTCGTTCGTTTCGTTTCCCCCGCTCCATATTTGTGTTTACACGAAAAGTTACGAGACTGATCTGGCTGTAGTAGTCGTAGAAGGCGAAGAGATAAATGAAGCACAGAAGTAATCGAAATGCAAGGGTTATCGTAGCCTGTATCATATGGACATCGTGCGTATTCCTACGTACATACAGAAATCCGCATGGAAACTCCGACGGCGGGAGCAACCCATGGCATAAGTCCTGTTCTCCATCGTACGTTCAGGGCCACCAATCTAGTACCCCTGCCAACTCATGACCTTGGAGAACCAAAACGACCGCTCATGCCTCAAGGGAACCGGCACGACCTCCCCGTCCTCGGTGTTCACCGACTCATACGAGACGAGATCGAGCTTGTTCCATCGACCGAGCGGTTTGGAACGGAGAGTGAGCGTCATCTGGAAGTGGTAGCGCGTGGATTGGGGGACGTGGCTGTGATGGGAGGCGTAAGCAGGCAGTACGTGGGTGAAGTGTGGGTGCCTCTCGACTAGGTTGGTGATCAGGACGGATGAGCCTTCGAGGCGCCAGTCGCCGATGTAGAATCCCTGCGGTTAGTGGGGTGGTGAGCACTTGTGCCATATCAGTTGTTCGAGCACGAACCTTCATGCGCAACGAGGGCTGGAGCATGGGTATGACGAATGCGGGCTGGTACTCCTCGTTAGCCAGAAGTGAGAGAACTCGCCCGTCCGGGAAGAACCGGCTGATGCACGTCAGCATGACAAGGGTGTCGAGACACTGCACTCATACTTACAGATATCGGTGGTATGTGATGAGGTGGCTGACCTATACTCGCGTTAACGATACCTGTTGGCGGCCAGGGTTTGCGACCTACGTTGACCCAAGCGTTCTCGCTAATACCTCTCCGACTTCCAAGAGTCGTTCAACAGGTGAATTGGGCCATGGCACGAGCAACTCACACGTAGTGGCACACGGCGATATATACGCCATCTAATCTCAACCTCGGATGCTCGATGTATGCTTGCCGATAGTTGGAATTATATGTATCCACTATTGTCTGCACTGTAACGGTCTCGGGAACTTGTGGTGGTTGATATGCCATATACACAAAATCCCTATCGTTGGAGACCGTCACATTGTTGTTAGGTAGTGGATAAGGGATAGTCATACCTCCATATTGAGGGGTCGAGACTAAGGACGCGCGCCCTGCGGCTAACAGCAGCAAAGCGCTCCAGAGTCGTTGTGTCGAGGATGCGCAGGATGCACAGAAGCAACTCCTCCGGGATCATATTGATCGGCACACCCTCGCGCTCGTCCTCTCGCTCAAACGTCAAAACTTGAGGGAAATTCTCCAGAACCTTGGAGAGAATGTCATTCATGTGAACTGACTCTCTGCCTTGAGCAGCCTTCATGCGGCTCTCCTTGCCGTCGGTTGCCTCACCTCTGCCAGCAGATGCAGTTTTCCTGTGGCCCATGGCAGCACTGAAACGACCTAGCATCTGCTCGTCCGTGACGTATGGACGGTCGACATCTGGATTAAGCGGGAGTGCCAGAGATTCGTCCAGGTTGCTCTCCTGCTCATGTTGAACGGCGCTGCGATAGATCTCGGCGGCGCGTGCGATGGTGAGACGATGTGACTGGTGTGGGACGCCAGCAGTAGGAGACTGCTTTGCATCGGCATCGGGTAGAGTGCGAGGTGAAGCATGAGGGCGGGGCTGTATCTCGGGAGCGGAAACCTTGCGCTGATGGGGGACCGCCGTACCGCGTTGCTGCTCTTCCCTCCGCCGTCGGACCTCCTCTTTCCACTGCTCCCTGAACTGCCTGAGCTCGGTGGACTCTTCTTTTTTGTTCACGTTAGTACTGGCGGGCATCCGGAACAAGACAACCTATCGGAAGGTGCTAGCATGCGACAGTGAACATCACAAATAGGTGGTGTGGACACTTGCAAGCCCAACTTACTGGCCCTCCCTCACCTAAACTTCGCACGGCACTCATCCATGATGAACAATTTGCTAGTTGAACAACTACACTGTTGTTGTTCTTGTGCAAGCACAGGAACTGGATTGAGAATTCTGTCGAGTCCCAAAAGTGCCAGGACCAGCGAATCACCATCATGGAGGTCGCTCTGACCTCAGAGGCGCCGAGAAACCTGGAGGGACCCTTTCAGGACCTAATCCCGGTCTAACATCGCTGTAGTGACGTTGGTTCGATTACCCCGCCGCCGTTCAGATAACCCATCGCTGACAGAGTGAGTCTGCTCGAATTCTTCTCGTTCGCAATGGTGTCTGTCGCGCCTCTCCTCGTCATGGATACTATCCCTTACAGTCAAAGCAGTCGGTGCAAAGTCTAGTCACCAAGCGTGGCTGGCATCTGTGTGACTGGTTTCTGCCCATTGCACTGTACTTTCCTCGCCATGGATCATGGTGAAGTGCAACGCCCGGATAACTTGGCTCTGAGCTTTGCTCACTTGTGAAGGGGTGGAGCTTGAGATGAAATGCTCGAGCAGCACTTGTTGTAAACGGTTGACATCCCCATTCCTTGTGCAAATGTCGAGCTTTGGAGCGTCACTGGTCGTAAAAGTTGAGAGAAAGGTACGCACTGCCTTTGGTCTTCTCCTTTGTGAACCTATCTCCCAATAGCGGTGGAACATTGGCGTTGAAACTACTGATAGTCAATCTCCCACCCGTCCTTTTCCCAGTTACCATGGCCAGCAAGCGTCTCAATCCTCAGGATTTTAATCTCGCAGCGAGTGTCTTGCGTAAAAAAAAGTAGTTTCGGATGCATGTATTGACACCAATTCTTCAGGTGTACCAAATCGTCAGGGCCATCCCTTTTGGAAGGGTCATCACTTGTGGTCAGCGGCGGTTTCTAGCATTCTGCTCACGATCCAACGAATCGCACTACCAGGGCAGATTGCTAAACTCATCGGTTTCCCTGGTCAATCGCGTCGCGTACGAGAAGGCAAGTGCTGTCCGTCGCTGCTGCTTCCCGTGCCAGCGTAACGGTCAGTGCAGCTGTCAACTTCATCTCGCACACGAGCCCGCCAGTTGCCTGGCACCGGGTCATCGCTACGTCGGGCGTCATCTCGAGCGACGGACCCAATGTTCAGCAGCGCCTGCTGGAAGCGGAGGGAATTGAGGTGGACATTGGCGTGGTTGGGGAGAGCAGAGTTGCCGTGGATAAATGGGCTTGGTTCTGCGAGCGGAATGATTGATTTTGAATCTGATGGGAGATTTGGAGCCGAGGACGGGGATGACTGGGGTGCATGACGGCGATTCTATCAAAACATGAACATGGACGGTATGCTACACAAGCTGGACGAATGAATTTCTCTTTGTTGAACCCAGTGACATCCACATAGCGTGTGTGACGCTGTTTGTTCGCTGACTAATGCCCTTGCTTTGCCCTGCAGAGTTCAACATCCGTCTCGTCGGTGCTGGCAATGTCGACGCGAAACGTATCTTCAGGACACGTTCTGCCACCAAACCCAACATTCATCGACTTTACTGTGTCAGACGGGGACGAGGCCCAATGGCCAACCAATACCACCCGCGCCGTCGACAGCGAGGGCCATGTCAACTACATGCGCCCAGTCCCCATCGACGAGAGTCTCTCAATAAAGTGGAGGTGCGAAGTCGCCGCCAGTCTGGCACTTCAGTTGAAGAAACCGGGTTTGTTTTATTCATCCTCCGCTGGATTGTAGGCTCACACCCTCCCTCACGCTGGCCCCCCACTATCTAGTCGGCCCAAACTACGTCCTTCGTGGCTGGCCTCCCGGTTATCAGATGTACGATCACAACAAAGGGCCAGCCAGCGCTCCACGCCATGATGCCTATCTTATTGGTCCGTCTTCTCCTCCCTCCTTTCTACATCCCTCACAATGCTTCTTTCACAAAGGCTCCCGTCATGCCAAGCGTTTCCGTTCAGTTCCGGAATTCATTCCCCATGCTCTCTGGCTACTCACGGATCCTAACCTCCTTCGCTCCAACTGCAACTGTAAATACTGCAACAAGAAGCCCCAGCGCGAAATCACAGCATCCATGGGTCTGCTCCCCGGGCGATCGACTCCTTTGTCCGCGCCACCGGGACCAAACCGTGCCACCACTGGAAGGGCCCCTGCTCCCGCACTCGCCGCTTCTTCATCTGCGTCTGCCTCAGTATCAACACGCACACCTCGCGAACGCGCCAAGCCTTATGCTGCGATCCGTCGTACGCCGCGCCCGGTGAAGCAAGCTCAGGGTCCGAAACAGAACATACTCAGGGAGCGCAACTCTGATTTACGATCCGCCTATGCAGAAGGAGTCCACCTCAGGAAATGGTATAGAGATGGAGAATTGTTGTGGTGCGCTCTGAGCCCCCCCATATCCGGGCTCATGGGTGAGAAGGATACCATAACTTTCTGGCCTGGCATAGTAGAGGAAGCGAGGATGAAAGCCGAGGCTATAAGGCATTCAGTCCCTGGCGACCTCGCTCGCCTCATTGGGGCCAATGGGGTCCAAGCCGATCAAAACTCAAGAGTCGCACAGAACGGCGGCGCGCCAAAGGACGAGGATCAACAGTTGCCGTGGACCGTCATCCAGACGTTATCCTACAAAGTGAAATTACTAGGCATCCCTTGTTCTTATTATATCCCCGCTGACCAGGTCCTTCCATACCAAGCTCACGCGCCATCAGACGAGCTTATTCAGGCCATCCACCGTGTCCCCCTGGAGCAGATGAATACCGACACGGACTCCTTCCGGCCTACGGCTGAATCCACTTTCGTCGAATCTGCTGCACCTTATGCGCTCGCCGTCCAGATCGCCGCTAATCTTGCCGGCTACTGGGCTCCAACAGATGACTGGGAATATAAATTCTCTCTCCCGCCACCAAGCGTTCCTTCGCCTCCGGCTGTGCAACCGCGTGCCATGCATGGTGGTCAACCGGGGCCGTCACTTCATTCGGTGATGAATGCCAGTATGGCATTCAACGCGAATCTTGCGAATGCCGTCAGTGGTGCGGGACCCAGCAGTCTACTCACTTTCCCTGCATACTCGCGGCCTGGCAGCATCTCCGCTCCATCGCCCATTGCACTCACCCAGACCGTGAATCAGACACGCTATCAGGGACTGTGGTGGGGTGCCGAGCGGATCTGGACTGACGAGCTTGTACGTCTGAAGCTCTCGCGAGCACAGATAGCTCCCAAAGGGGCCGAGAATATTCTGCCTCCCGCTGGACCATCACGCAAAGCGTTGGAATATACGAAGATGTTGAGCGCTGTGGACGGTGAAGGTGAGGCAGTGGTGGGAGCTGACACTCGGGGCGTCTTCATGCATATTGATGGGCTTTACGTGGCTGACATATCGAGACACAATGGAACGACGGGAAAGGAATGTAGGGCTACAGGAATGCTCTACGAGCTTGTGGATGAAGACTGGGACGGGGATTTACCCGGGGGAGGTGGGAACGGAAACGGGAGTGGTAAAGGCAAGGGCAAAGCCAGTGAGGTGCCTGAGACCCTGACGAGCGGCACCAGCGGACGGGGGTCCGCTATATCCACCCCAGTGGACGGAAACTCCTCCACAAAACCCCTGCCAGGTGTTTCGAAACGGAAAGAGCGGTCAGCCAACGAGCAGCTTTCGCATCCAATTCTCTCATCGCCATTCCCTCTCCCACCGTCTCCGGAAGGATTCAAATTTCGTCCAATCCTGGCTCCTGGACATGAAGCTGTGCTGTCGCTGAATCTGATCGCTGGGCGGTACTATCCGCGACTTCTCAGGCATCCCCTGCTCGACAGCTATGTTGAGAAGGCGCTGGACATAGATGGCGGGGAGTTGGTGGAAACGAGCCAACTGTGGGCGTTGGAGGGTCTCGCGCCTGGTTACTACAACACGATGGACCCGGTTCGTTGGCGGGCGTCCAGAGTAACCATGGTCCGCGAGGCGGACAAGGATGCGCGCCAAGGACTGGAGGAGCACTGGCGCGCACGAGGTAGGGAGAGAGAGCGGCCAGCGGCGGGAGGGTACCCCGGAGCACAAGCAGTGCCACCGTCGTCGGCGACGATGGATGTAG
Source organism: Phylloboletellus chloephorus (assembly GCA_038091355.1). Classification (NCBI taxonomy): domain Eukaryota; kingdom Fungi; phylum Basidiomycota; class Agaricomycetes; order Boletales; family Boletaceae; genus Phylloboletellus; species Phylloboletellus chloephorus. The sequence continues at coordinate 17,810 of JBBPOI010000011.1, read as the reverse complement.
TGGATGGGATGGAAGTGGACAGGTAGAGGAGCGCTGTGTGTACATAAATGAGATTATTCCCGGGCATGTTCATGTTGGATGTTTCCTTGTCAAGTCATGGCTTGCTCGCTGCTCGACACGGTGGCGGCCTGGCTTGCTGGTTGCTATAGCGTTGTGTACTGTACGTTTCACGTCGTCGCCGCCTTTGACCAGCGCGGGCCCGTCGACGACCGAATCGGAGGATTTGTGGGTTCTCACTGCCGCCCACCACACAACCGTCCCCGTGCCGCCCAGTCACCCCCTGCCCCCGACAGTGCTGCCCCACCCCCATGGCCCTCCTCTCGCCCGCCACAGCGCATTCGACGCCCGCCTCTCAATACCATTCGCTCGGCCCCTCCCCCGCAATACCCACCAGCGCCCTCAGCTCCGCCAAGTCATCCAGCGTCCCACTGACGGCAGACGACGAGGGTGAGCGCCCTGCTCCGGCCTCGAGGCCCCTCGCGTCTTTGGCAACTTACGTGAATCGATCTGCCATGCGCCTCATTACAGAGAATGTAACGATCACCGCGAGCCGCGCCTTTCCGTCGAAACGCAAGGGAAAGCGGAAGAGCCAGGAGTGAGTCCTCCTCTCGTCTGGGAACAGCATGGTGTGGTGGTCGGTGCTGAGGAAAGCCCTCTCCTGCAGGGACATTCGTTTGTTGGCCACCTCGACCCACATCACCGAGCTCTCCTACGCCATTTCTGACGTGCAGACGCGCATATTCGGTTCGTCGCCTTCGTTGACCTCTCGGTCCTCGCGGCGCTGACGCCCCCATGTCGTCGCGTAGAAATCCAAGAACTTCGTCACAAGTCACAAACAGATGGCGTGGATGCAGAGACCACTGCTGAGATCGATAGTGCAATAATGAACATGAACGAACGCCTTGAAGCCATCGAGCAAGGCATGAAAGATATCAACGAGTCCGTAACCCCCGAAGACGTGCCACTCGATGACTCCTCAGAACGCGCCGTTATGTTGAGAAAGCATGCTGCACTACAGGCAGAGTGGGATGCGATGCAGCAGGAGACCGACGAACTCCACCAGGAACTCAAGGAGGACAAGTGGATAACTGTATTTCGCACCGTCACCGAGCAAGCAGATGGAATGATGACAAGTTTGGAAAAGGCTGTCAATCGATGTCAGGTGCGCAAGCGCATGTATCTCCGAGAGCTACCTTCATTCTCTACAGGATTTCATATGGCAAGTACACAAGGGAAGTGATGAGATCCCATCCCGGGCATCGTTGCCCAGCTCGGTTCGCTCGGACAAGTCCCCAGTTAGTCTGGAGGTGTTCAACAGCCTACTTGGGTCCTTTCAGGCCAAGAAGGTGTAAGTCCGTCCACCCATCTTTCTCTAGTTGGAAAATTTCACCATCATCTCAGACACTACGTACCCGCAACCACGAAAGTCCTGGCAATCATGGACAACGGTGTGAGGAACAGAGTCACCAAGAACGGCGAGGCGTTACGACGGCATGCAGAAGCCGCGAAGCGGTGGCGCGTTCTTCAAGAACGCATAGAACGTACTGAGAAAGAAATGGGCAACGTCCGAGAGATCCTGACTCGTGTGGATCAGGCACCGAGCGAGGTTGGATCCGCCAACGGTTATCTCGCAACCCCTTCAAGCGGAAAAAGTCGAGCACCGAGTCGCACAGGTAAAGCAACGAGCGCCACAAGCACTCTATCAAGGTCCATGTCGCCTTTCAGAAAGCTCGCCAAAAGGCTTGCTGGAAGCATCAAATCTCCTACCACACCTTCTGCTCAGTTACCGGTGTCGAGAGAGTCCTCTGCATCGCAGTTTCTTTCCTCAGAGCCAATGAAGGCTGTCCGACGGCAGCGTTCCTCAATCTTTGTCCTGAACGGCAATCGAAATGCGTTGTTATCAGGAGAGAAGGGACACAGACACAGCCAGAGTCTGACCCCTACATCCTCTCCTTCGTCAAAGCGAACGTCAGATCTGAACACTATCAAGCCGAAGTCTACGAAACAGCCCTGGAACCCCTCTACGAAGGTTGAAGAAGAGGGATTGGCGACCGTCAAACCCGCTACTCCGAAACGGCCAACGGCCAAATCAATTGTCAATGCACCACTGGTACCTTTCACACCTCAGCGTAGCTTGTCACGGAGCTCCAATGCCTCCTCAAGACCGTGGTCACCTGTCACGTCATCTATATCAACCGCCCCATCGTCTAATCCCTCAATCCCACCATGTCCCTCACTCGCACCTGGAACACGACCGCCTTCGCGTGCACAAACACCGGGTTTAGGTACGACACCTCGTCCAAGACCTCGGACCCCAAGTGGGATTCCTGCTCCGTCGCTTCTCTGGCGTTCTGTGTCCGGAAGTCAGGCTGGTGCAGAAGACGATGGTGACGAAGCCGACTTCACGACGCTGATGCAGCGCGCGTTCTCCCCGGCTCTTACCCATTCTACCTCGTCACCCGCCGCTCCGAGCAACACGCGTGCGCGTACACCTAGCGGTGTTGTCATCCATCCTCCACGACCCCCTAGTCGGTCATTGATACCTCTCCCCAGCGTGCACGTATCCTCTGAATCGAGACCCTCGTCCACGTTGTCATTCTACCGACCCGAAAGCCCGCTAACTGAGCCGCGTAGAGGGGCGGCATTCAGAGCACAGACCCCCGAAGCGACGCTCAAAGCACGTGCACAGCAGGTTCCGGTATACGCCGGGCTCGGTGTGCGCAGTGCAGCCCGACCCTCGACAGGGGTAAAGGCACCACCCTCGAGTTATCGCGACGGCGGCTCGACGACGCGCACGCCGTCGAGGGCTACATCGCGTGCGGGTGCATACACTCCAAGCCTCGATGGTCCTACGAATATCTACATCCCAGGGAACCCCAAGGATCCGCTCGATGCTGAGTTCGCGGCCATCGTAAATTCAATTCCTCATGGGCTCCTTATCGAACGCGTCGACCCGCCCCTCAAGGCGATTCCAAAGGAGGGCGAAGAGATCAGGGCCTCCTATGCCTTTTCAAGCTCGCTCTCGAGAAAGGTTGTCACATGTCGGTTGACGACCTTGACGAGATTGGGACGAACGAGTGGGGAAAACACGACGACGAAGAAAGTCATGTGTCGCGTTGGAGGAGGTGAGTGACTCGTCTCTGATGATCGTTGGTAACCTGAGCGCTGTGGCATAGGCTGGCAAGACCTTCAACTTTACATGCTGAACCGTCAGGCTGGCATGTAAGGTGTTCCAAGCACTCTATGCTTGTTCCGAGCACTATGGCTGGCCGCTAATATACGTGTTCCATCATCGCGATGCGAGGTCGTGTTTCCCCATCAGTGAAAGCAAAGGACAGTTCATGCACGAATTAGAAAGCATTCGAACGACACGATACCATTACAACTGTATCACCCCCCATGCATGTTTCTTACAGCCTTCTTGGTCCTTTCAATAACGTTTATACCACGACACCCCTTAGCCGTAGGTTTTCAGCTTCTTCCATTACTTTAGTACCCCTTCTACTTCATAGTCACGCATCCAGTCATCATCGTTCGCAGTTTCCCCGTACATCATGTTGGTTCTTGCCTGTTGAATTTGCCGTATGTCATGTCAATCTCGTCGGTCGTCGCCGTGTTGTTTTGTGTCGCGCTAGCTATGGGAATCCACTTCACGTGCTCCTCCAACGTTAATGGCGAACTTGCTTGCATTGAATCATTGATGCGCACATGTGACATGAAGAAAAGACACCGATGCGGTTCAGAGCATGTCACGTCTAGCTCGAAGGCATCTTCAAGCACGACGTTTTCAGGCCATCGCCGCTCCACTTTGCAACCTCGATCAGGAGCTCTCGCTTCTTGTCTATGGCGGCGGTCGAGCGAAGCTCGTATAGGGTGGCTACGGATAATCCAGTGAACGAGAGTTCACGGCAGAAGGACGAGAAGACGTACACAGATTGAAAAGCAACGGCTCTGCGACGACCACGGAGGACGGGGACGTCTTCAACGCCGACTCTAGGAGATCGATGCCCTGCGTCATCGCCAAACCGTCAGCCCCCGCGATTCTCTCTTAATGCGACAGCGCGACCATCCTGACCTCTTTGATTCTCCCCTGATACAACAGCGTCACCGCCAGGTTGTTCGTGGCCTGCAAACATTTTCGCCAGACACGGCTCAGAACCCATGGCTTCCAGCGAAGATGCGTGCGTACTCACCATAAAATTCCCGGGGTCCTTCACGACCATCTCCCTGAGTGCTTCCGCGGCACGCGTCCAGTCGCCAGATGCAGCGGACAACAACGCTGTGTTCATGACTAACATTTCCTTCCCGTTTGCACTGTTTCGTACAGACGAGGCTGCGACGTTGAAATGGTCTTCTGCTTCCTTCAGGTTGCCAGAGAGCAAGTATATCCGTCCGAGGGACGAGTGGAGTGCCGGAGAGGGTGTGGGCAGGAAGGTCGGTGGGGAGCGGTGGGTGCAGAGCGGAGCGAGCAAGTTGATTGCTGCCTGGTAGTCCTAAGACCAAATGCCAACGAGTGAGCAACGGGTTGAAGAACGACAGGGATCTGAAAGAGAAAGCAACATACGTTCATCTCGATCATCTGGCTCGCGAGAATCAGACAGACCCTCGCGGCGCGTTCGAGCCACATCGAGAGATTGGCTTCGGCCGCGACGACGAGCTCGTCCGGCTCCTCCTCCTCATCTTCCTCGGCGTCCTCTTCTTGTTCCTGCTCGTCAGCTTGCTCCAATTGAGTTTCCTCCTCCACCTCACCACCCCCACTGGTTTTGTCCGCTTTTCTAAGTTCCCTTCGCTGCATGATGACCCTCCCTTCCTCCCTGGCTCTCTCTTTGCACCTCCCTAAAATCTTACTCAGTGCATCGACATATCCCAGCGGATCCCCCGACCAATAATGTACGCGAGCATGGAACACCGTCAGCTCGAAGGGGTGCACGAGCTCGTTGGGGCCATATCGCGGAGCCGTAGCAGGGGTGGGACCACCAGCTAGTGAAGGGGGCAGTGCGGACGGCTTCTGGGAAGGTGTCGCGGGGAGCTGAGCTAGTCCACCCAAGCCAGATGGGGAGAGGGGCAAAGACACCGAGGAAGAAGGGAGGGGTAGGGACGCAGGCCAAGAACCAGGGAACGAACCGGGGGGGACGGCGTTGAGGACTGCGAATAAATTGGTGCACTCTGCAGAGGCTTGGTTCGTCAGACGGAGGCGAGCGAGCGAGGAGAGACGGAGAGACCAGAGCTAAGCAGTGCCGAGCATCGTGACTGAGATGTAGAAAGGGAACTCAGGGGGAGAAAAATATGCTCACGTCCAAGATCCTCGCCAAATCCTCGGGGTCACTTGCCACGATCCTATCGCGCGCCATCTTGGCCAGGGCGCGCCACGAATTCGACATCTACCGAAACGAATCGTCAGAACGGTATCACTCCTGTCCAAAGGCCCATGAATCAGGATGATGTTCAGTGGCACATGAAGGCACGGATGCTTCATATTGAATAGTACCTCGCTACACTCGGGGGATACAAGGCTGAAAAAAACCTCCAGCCTCTCAAAATCTGGGGGTGTGATACTCGTACAGATAATAAAATAGCGAGAGAAAGTAGAATAATGAAAGAGCGCGTGGAAATACGAGAAACAGAGCTATAATGTGGATGCGTATGTGAAAGATGGAGGGACTGGAGGAAGACGAGAGACATGGAAGTGAATGTGAAAGTGGGGCGGTTTGAAAAAATGGAAGAGACTTTGCGCAAACAACTCACGACCATCTCATGAACGTCCCTCCCTGTATAGTCTCCTACAACGTCTCTCCTTGGCCGCCGTTCGGAGGGGATATACTTTGTTAAAAGGGCACTGAGTGGATCAGTCTGCAACAGCGAAAACATGGTAAGCAACCGAGTCGAGATGAAGGAAGAATAGAGGGATATACAGGGGTGGCACCAACTGGTCCGTCGTCATTGCCTCGGAGGGGGAGATAGCGGAGGAAGAGAGTTTGAAGACAAAGGCAATGAAAATGTGAAGTTCGAATGTGACCGCGTCGTTTGCGGAAACACAAACACGGACTTGATCCCAGAATGAGGCAAAAACATGGACACAGACGATGACAAACGGGTGGTCGAGGACAACCACCACACTAGGGAATGTGAAAGAGGGAAAATGAGGCGTACATTCGGAATGGGAAGGAACATGCTCGGGGCGGTCAGGCGAGGGATATAAACGGGTGCGGGGCTTCCTGATGTCGATCTCATCGGCTGGGGAGGTGTCGTGCTGCGCGAAGTTTGAGGAACGACAGGCGGGGCGAGAGGAGGGGCGATTTTCGGCTTGTCGAGATTGTCGGGTGTGGGATGCACCTGCGCTGGTGACGAAGAGGGAACAGACTGAGCAAGGGTGATCTCCTCCTCTCCGGGAGAGGAGAGGTCTGCATCAGCAACTGTATCCTTCTTATCAGGCACTGAGCGGGAATTCGAATTCTCGCTGTCACCGAACACGAATGAAATAGCGACGCGTTCCTCAGACTTTGGCGGGGGAGTGGGAGGGGCCTCGGGTTCTTGAGCCATTGTTGACGGAGGTGGGGCTGGCGTCGCGTCGAGGAGGATGTCGTGCACTTGATCGGAGTTTCCGTCGGAGTGCAAATCAATCTGGTGGTCGGACTTTGAAGCGGACTCTTTGTGATCAGATGACGCGGAGATGAGAGTGCCGGAGATATCCGAGTGCCATTCTGCATCCGACTGCGATCCTTCTGCAACCACGGAGCCCGCCGTGACTGGCCGCGAAATGCCAGCGACGTCCGTGCAGCCCTCCTGCGCGGACCCGAGCGTCCTCTGCTCGTCAACCGTGTCATGTGACTCCTCACTACTGCCCTTCTGGGCCACCTGGCCTGTGTTGTCCACGTCTTGATCTCCAAGCTGGGTTCCGCCCGGTGTTTGCTCGTAGCTGGATTGAGGGGCGTCACCCACGCGGCCCGAAGGCAAAGAAGGGGAGGAGAAGAGTCTGGAGCGTCTGCCATCTAGTCTCCTGATCTTGTGAAGCACGTTGTGATGGTGCTTCTTCGAAGACGTGGATGGCGTGCGGGGGCGGATGAAGGTACTGAAGCGACTTCGCTCCGGAGTACCAGGCTGCGAGGGCGCGGGGGAGGATGGTGTAGAGTGCTCTGGTGTGCCAGGTTGGGAGTCGGCACTCGAGTACGACGAGACTCCGTCATGGCCGTCAGTGGTGCGGGAGGAGACGCTCCCCTCGCGCTTGTGTTTATGGGAGAACCTGCGTTTGACGTCGTGAACGAATTCCTTGACGGATTCTTTGACGTGCATTGTGAGGGTGATGCGAGGCGCGTTAAAGGAAGGGTGTGAGGTGAGAGGGTTTGGCGGGTGAAGTGAACGTGTGTGGGATGGATGGAATGTGGGCTAGTTTGAATTCAAACTCGATGCTGACGGGCGGAAGGCCGTACGTGAGGCTTTATATGCCTAATGACAGCCGCTTTCCACGATGCAAGTGCACGTGTGAGCCTTGCGTTCTGTGACCAACTGTCGCGACGGTGAGAGATGAGCGGGAGATCACTCTGAGCACTCTGAGCTCAAGGAAGGACGGCTTTATGGGATTCCCGTTCATCGAACATGACCCGCCGATTCCATGCTGTTCGGGTCCCTCCCTTGGCCTTCCTTTTTGAGACACGGGGAGATCCCGGCCGATCTTTGCGGCCCGTAGCGTGGAAATCCCGCTCCTTTTTGATTGGGGCTCATCTCACGTTTGTTTGGCAAAGGCCTCTGAAACAAACAACTGGGAGTGCATACCCGTCGCCGAAATGTTTGGCAGAATCCTTCTCGTCCTAGCTGCCATTTCTTTGTTCCACGGTGCGTGCCGAGGAGCATCAGTCCCATCTGAACTCATCGCTACGCATATAGCCGCATATTCCGCGTATGAACGTCAGTCGTCCCCGCCAGCGCTAGCTGCTATTGTTCTGAGCTGCGTATCACATAGATCTGTCGCGTCTCAAGGCACTCGGAAAGCCTGAAGGATCCCTGCCACTGAATGTGCGTCCTGCCGTATAGTCTTGCTTCGTACCTTTCTAAATGTTGTCCGTCCAAAGACGGTGTACGAGAGCATCGTTGCCCTCATACTCGGAACGCTTGGTGCTTCTCTCAGCGCTCCACCTCTCAAGGATATAACCTGGGCCAGTGAAATGAAAAAGAGGTGGGTGTTGGTTCCAAACAACTGGCCCAGAACTACAACTAATCTCTCCTCGTTTTCAGGACCATTGACGAGATGGACTCTCGCTTAGGATTCGCAAACTACCACTCCAGAGGCAAGTCATTCCTCGTGCCACCGGCGCGATAGCGGCCTATGTATGTTGTGATATCAGCATGCAAAATATATAAATGTAAACGTGCGACTACACTGCTCAGTCGTCATCATCGTTCCCAGCCTTCTTCTTCTTCTTCTTCTCTTTACGTGCCCTCCGCTTCTCAGCTTTCTCAACAGCGTCGTCCATGGCCAGGAAATCACGTATAGAAGGTAGAGCCGATGATTCGAGAGGTCTAAGTCGCAGCTCTTGTGGTTCATCCTTTGTCGCTCTTGTCTCGAGAACACGCCGAGACTCTTCTGGTGGAATGGTGCCCTGCGTTCCGAGTGGATGTCTAGTCTCAGGTTCGGGTTCGTCAAACCAGCCTTTGGTATCAACAGCCGGGACAGGAGAGATGGCCTCTTTGGCCGTAGGTGCTGCTCTTGTTTCTTCCCTGTTACCGTACGCTTCCTCGGACTCTTCGTCATCCGGGAAGCCCTCGTAGTCTCCAGCGCCAGCGAAGATGTCAAACTCTTCATCTAGTGGTGCTGGTTGTGGTTCCGGCGACTTTTGAGGCACCTTGGAGGATGAAATTTCTGCGGAGTTGTGTTCGTGGGCCAACGTTTCTTTGGTTGGTTTCGTTCTGGATTGTGCAGGGTTACTCTCGACCTTTTGCTTCTTCTTTTTTCCTCCTTCCTTTCCATCCTTGACCTTTCGCTTCTTTGCCTTTTCCTCTGTCTGTCCGAAGGGTTTGAATCCGATGGGTTTGAACCTTCCGACCATCTTGGCTGCCTCAAGAGCTAATCTGTCTTCTTGTGCCGACTTTTCGACGATAACTGGGCTGTCTGCTGACTTGTTCCCGTTCTGTCGCTTTGCCTTGAGGTCGCGGATAATCTCTTCCCGAGTGCGTTTCCTTGGTTCGGCAGGTTCACATGTAGAAGCAGCGAACGCGAACGCTTGTTCGAGGGTTTCGTCGTCTTCTGCAGACGCGGCAGCCCGGACACGATTTTGTTCGAGAAGCGACATATCCTCCAGTACTGCCTCGACCTACGACAAAGCATGACAGCACGCCCGAAGACAGAAAGAGAGGGACATGCTTGAGCATAGTCGTTTCCAAATCCCTCTCTCCTCTCCGCGGCACGATCGCGATATCTGGATTCCGACTTCTTTAACTTTCGAGGTTTGAATGCCGGTTCCTTCGGCCCAGAGGGTTTGCTGGGGGGTCTGGTTGCGACGAACGGTTTCTGTGGTATGCTGTCTACGGAGGCTTGTTTGCCGCGAGGTAGTGAGGGCCTGGAGGCAAGCAGGCTGCGGAATGCATCCTGAGACAAGGCCTCGTCAGGGTGGGATGGCGCAGAATGAGGAGGGCAAGTACCTGATCCATGGCGTCAACAGTAGTAACGATGTTGTGCCACCGTGCCTTGTGCTACATGCAGCTCTGTCGTCGTGTGTCGGCGCGCTTAAGTTTCAGATTCCCTGCACAGTCCCTCTCTCGCGCCCTCACTCACACTATGTCTCCAATCCCATGGGCACCCAACCAATACCCTCCCGCTCGCCGCTCTGACCATGTCGACGTTTACAAAAGCGAAAAACATGGACAAGTCCGCGTCGCCGATCCCTATCAGTGGCTCGAGGAGAATACCCCGGAAACTGATGAATGGACCACGGCCCAGGACGTCTTCACGCGCGCCTACCTCGATAGAAATCCTGATCGCCTGAGATTGGAGAAGGAGATCAGAGCAAACGCAGACTACGAAAAGGTGCGAATAGTCCATACGAGGCTTCAGCCGTGCGGTCGACGAACTTATGCGTCACAGTTCTCTGCCCCTGCTCTCAAGTACGATGGGAGATGGTACTGGTACTATAATAGCGGCCTTCAAGCACAGTCAGGTTTGTACTCTCAGGTAACATGCGTTGAACGTAACGTCGACGCCTTCACCAGTGCTCTACCGGTCGAGCGACGAGACGTTGCCGGACTTCTCCAAGGAGGGGGAAGCCAAGGGCGATGTTTTCTTCGACCCCAACATGCTCTCCGACGATGGAACCGCCGCCCTAACCGTCACTGCCTTTTCCCCCGACGGCAAATACTATGCCTACGGTATATCCCTGTCGGTAAGCGCTGGCTTCTCCCAGTCTCCGGTTCACAGCCGACTCACGGTCGCGTCAACGACTGCAGGGTAGCGATGTTTCCACGATTTATGTTCGTGAGACCAGCAAACCGCTCGCTGCTGTCGACGGCAAGCGTGTGGACCACCACGAGAGCCGCCTCAGTGACGAGATCCGATTTGTAAAGTTCTCTGTGATTTCGTGGACCCACGACTCCAAAGGGTTCTTCTACCAGGTATGTCACCGTGTTCATGCTCAATCGTGTCCGCACCTATCCCAGATCCAACAGTTCTGACCTCGTTTCTGACAGCGATACCCAAGCCGCGAGTCTCATGGGCTTGCCACAGAAGACAAGGCAGGAACTGAGACGACTAGTGATACAGACGCTATGCTCTACTACCACAGAGTCGGGACCCCTCAGTGTTAGTTTATTCACACCTAATCACGGGACTCTCTCATTCAACTAATAACCCTTCGCGTTTACCTTTTGTCATCCTGACGGTTTGGATTTTCAGCGCAGGATATCCTAGTTATGAAAGATGCCGAGCATCGGGAGTGGATGTGGTCAACCAATATATCCGAACTAGATGGGAGATACTTGTACTTGAGTGTCTCCAAGGACACTAGTAGGGTATGTACTTTTCTCCTCGTTTCGCCACAACTTCATCGGGTCGTTTACGTGGGCTCACATCGACGAACACGGACAGAAAAATCTACTCTGGGTGGCAGATCTACAGGAAAATGAAATCGGTCAAAATATCAAATGGGAAAAGCTAATAGACGAATATGAAGCCGCATACAGCGTGTAAGCCATCATTGATCAATCATTTCCTATACCACCACCGCTTTCCCCGCAGCATCGCAAACGACGGAACCAAGTTATACATTCGCACCAATGAGAATGCCTCAAAATACAAAGTCGTAACGATCGACCTCGCTGACGTCAAGCGCACTCATGTAGACTTAATCCCGGAACAAAAGGATGCATCGCTAGACGACGTAATTGCAGTTGGGAAAGACAAATTCGCGGTCGTATACAAGCGCAACGTGAGTGGGTTTGTTGCCGCTCCACCATTTTGACGCCCCATGAATATATCAGGTCATAGACGAAATATACCTCTATTCCATGGCCGGCGAAGAGCTGGCGCACATAGAACCCTCGTTCGTGGGAGCCGCCGAACTTCACGGTCGTCGTGCCGTCTCGGACTTCTTTGTTTCTCTGACAGGCTTCACCAATCCCGGTATTATTGGACGCTTTGACGTCGATAATTTCCACTCCACAGCTTCCCTAGAGTCTGCGTGGAGCATATATCGCACCACTCATGTGAAAGGCCTCAAGGCTGAGGAATTCACCGCGGAACAAGTGTGGTACGAGTCCAAGGATGGGACGAAGGTCCCAATGTTCGTCGTGAGACACCGAAGCACCAAGACGGATGGCACCGCCCCTGCTATTCAGTACGGTAAGTTTGTGTAGCGTTTTGAGGGTGGCTGGATATTGATTGACTGGTGAAACAGGATACGGCGGATTCAGTATTTCTATTAACCCGGCGTTCAGGCCTGCCTTCCTTACTTTCTTGAAGTCGTATGGAGCCGTTCTGGCTATGCCGAGCATCCGAGGAGGAGGAGAGTTCGGCGAAGAGTGGCACGACGCGGGAATCAAGGAGCGCAAGGTCAGTCAGCGTTCTTTTACCTCCAAAGAGTCCCGTCAACGATTCATGCAGATCAACGTTTTCAACGACTTCATTGCCGCCACGTGAGATTTATGTTTTCCAAACAATAGCGCGTTGCATTCAACTTCTTGCATTCTCGGTGCAGCGAGTACCTGGTGAAGAACAAAATCGCAGCTCCCGGGAAAGTAGCTATTAACGGTGCATCTAATGGAGGAAAGCCGCCCCGAGACTGGTTTGATGACCATGCCCTGACTGCGCCCCTACAGGCCTCCTGATCGGTGCTTGCATCAACATTGCTCCGCAAGGTACGTTTGGCGCCGGAGTCGCCGAGGTGGGGGTGATGGATCTGCTCAAGGTATGTCGGTACCTGTTGCTATTTTGTCAGGCAGCTAACCAACATACATTTCTCGAGTTTGCGGACTTTACGATCGGTAAATTTCTCATTACTTGGAACGAGCTGTGAAACTTTAATTTTGAAAATGTAGGGAAAGCTTGGACTTCCGATTTCGGTGATCCACACGACCCTCATGATTTTGATTTCATATATCCCATCTCGCCTCTTCACAATGTGGCCGAGGATAAAACCTTACCGCCGCTTTTGTTGATGACTGCTGATCGTGCGTATAACCGTTGTATGCCCTCAATTATGACTGACCGTCCTGGTCTACCGAAGACGACGACCGTGTCGTCCCCCTACACTCTTTCAAGTGTGCTGCAACTCTCCAGCACACGTTGCCTCACAACCCACATCCCCTCCTCATACGGATAGACAAGAAGGCTGGGCACGGAGCCGGCAAGTCCACTGAAAAACGGTACGCGTTTGTGCGGATTGGCCTATGTGTCTCGAAACGGTCGATCAGCGGTGAATGATAATCTGATCACTAATGCTCCACTTTGTTCTATCAGTATCCAAGACGCCGCGGACAAATGGGGCTTCGTCGCCCAGTCTTTCGGACTGAAATGGCAGAATGACGGTTGATTGGGATTTCCGACGTGTTAGCTCATCTGCTGTACATCTACACTGCGCACCTACGTGTGCCAATATTCTTGCTTCCGATTTCTACAGTCAGAGCTGAGCCCAGACATTCGTTTCTGTGAGACCCGTTCTGGTAGGAGCACGGGGCCTGAGGCCTGAGGACTCAATTGCGATTGTTAGACCATGCGGATGCTCGGCGGTTATATCTTGGTATACACACGATGATAATCGCGACCAAATGGAACCAAAACGGTCGACCTTTCTCATTTCTCACATTATTTCTCAAGCAGAGGCGGCATCTCCGTCTTGAGGACACGCGTAGCTTTTTGCCTTGGAGCGGGGGCTGTTGGGATCTAGTATTAGTGTTTGGAGAGCGAATGAGGATGCAAACAGGGAACAGATCGAGGGGAGCGGGGACGGACGGACCGTTCGTGTTCTCCGTGACATAAAACTGTCGAAGGATCATAATGGCATCATCTCGCAGGTACCCGCCATTAGCTTTGTACGAAGGGTGTACGGGGTGCTGGAGGCTGTGAAAAGTGACGAGAGCTTCTGTCAATCCATGGAACCGTCTTACCTCTCGTTGACTCCCAAGACACTTCCGCACCCCCCAAACTTCTCGTTCTCGCAACCATAGAATACCTGCTTGATACCCAGCTGACGCAGAGCCGATGCGCACATGATACACGGCTCGACAGTCACATACAACGTCGTGTTGGCCAGGGGATATCGTGTGGACGGTGGCGTGAGTGACGGGTCCTCGAGGATGAGATCGATGGCTTCAAGTTCAGCATGCCTGGAAGCCTGCGCAGAAGTGAGTGGCCAGCCGGGGAAGAAGTCGGACCGAGACGCACATTCCGCAGCTGGTTCGTCCGGTTACGCGCCCTGGCTATGGCCGCGCCATCCCGGACGAACACACAGCCGACGGGTACCTCCCCGGAAGCAAGCGCCTCCTCTGCCTGTGGCCGTCCGAAGGCTCGGAACAAGATGGGGTGGAGGCTTACCATCGACATTGCCTCGCGCATCCATGCGAGGTGGACCGAGACCGCGCTGGGTGTGCTGTCCGAGGTGTCTGCGAGCATTGTACTTGGTATCGCAAACTACGGACGCTGCGGAGGAATAATAATAATGTGTGTGTTTCAGGCGTTCCCTTTGTGGGTGCGATATCTTGTCCAGCCCGTCTCCCATGATTCCTCGCCCTCGCCGACAATCATGAAGTCCGCTGGCTGCAAGAGCTCGAGCACAGACTCAGACTACTCCACCGAGGGCACCCTCTATGTTTCCAAGCCCTCCCGGTCAAAGGCTTCGAAGCGGCTGCGTGCCCTCATAACCTTCAAGCCTCGCAAATCGCACTTCGACACGACCAACGAGTCATCCGGCTCAAACGAATTCAGGGTGGGTCGCATCCTCCCCCCCTTCCTTGTACGCCTCGTGTACGTTCCATTGTAACAACGTCCATCAGGGGTTCTTCACGCTGTTCTGGATGTCGCTCTTCCTCTTTACCGTCCAGACCTTCGTTTCCTCCCTCGAAGTAAACGGATATGCGCTGTCTTTCGCCTTCGCTACCATGTTCTCTCGCGATGCTGTTGTCCTCGCACTCTCCGATGCTGTCCTTGTCCTCGCCACCGCTCTCTGTGTTCCGTTTGCAAAGGCGATAGCCAACGGCTGGATAAACTACTGCTGGATATTTGTGTTCCAACACATCTTTCAGACTTTCGTATTGGTCGCAGTCATTATGTGGACATATCATCGGTCAGCATATATTCCAGTTCCTCCCGTATCGACACGTCGGCCGATAGATACGTAAACAGACAATGGCCATGGGTCCAATCCGGCTTTCTGACTTTGCATTCCCTCGTGATCATCATGAAAATGCACTCCTACATTTCCGTGAATGGCTATCTCCAAGATGTCTCCCAGCGCTCGCAACGAATCCTTGCCCATCTCCGTTTCCTCGCCGACGATCCCTCAGTCGGAGGATGGGATCAAGCGTTACTCGATGCTGCAACCCATCTGAAGTCAATGAATGTTCATTCGGAAGCCGAACCAGAATCGCAGAGCAGCACTCGAGCGGATGCTGTGGTCATGCGCTCATTCACCGACCCAGATCCCGCAGGTGCGCTTCGAAGGAGATTCGTGACGGCTCGAAAGGAGTCCGTGGTCGAAGCTGGCGAGGTCGTTGAAGATAGCACTCCAGACTCCAGTGGTCCCTCAACTCCCGATGCTGTTGACGCGCTTTCCTTCACACCAGCTCCGGTGTCGGTACTTGTCCATCACCCGTCTCAGGCCATCGCCTCTGTGGCTCAGGAGTTCATTGAACTCGATGCTGAACTCATGTCTACCGGACCCGAAAGGGTGAGGTACCCGCAGAACTTGACCTGGAAGAACTTCTGCACCTATATGTTGATCCCGACCCTTGTTTACGACTTGGAGTATCCACGCACCGACCGGTAAGCCACTCTTATTAGTCTTCCGTGCGCGTGAACTACCATATCCCTCAGCATTCGTCTTGAATACGTCTTCGAGAAGATAATCGCATTTATGGGATCCTTCGCTCTTCTCTACACAGTGACAGAGAGTTTCATCATGCCCCTGACACCTTCCCCTGATCAGTCGTTCTTTCGCTCATTATTGGATTTAGCTCTGCCGTTTATGATAGCGTATCTGTTGCTTTTCTACATCATTTTTGGTGAGTTCTTATCGGGGTCCTTTGGACGGGTTATTGATGCTGTGATCCGTGTGGAAAAGAATGTATATGCAATGCATTTGCTGAGCTCTCATAGTTGAGTCCCGTGCAGGGTTCACTCTCCAGAAGTCCGAGCTCACACTGGATAGTTTTGCGGATCGGCAATTCTACGAAGATTGGGTATGCTCCTACGAAACCCTCCGGAGAGCATACTGAACTGAGCTTCATCCCTCCACTACAGTGGAACTCAACCTCGTGGGACGAGTTCTCCCGCAAATGGAACAAGCCCGTCTACCAGTTTCTTCTTCGACATGTGTATGCGTCTTCGCTTGCCGCATATCCGTCGCTCTCGCGCACCGGCGCAATGTTTGCCACCTTCTTGCTGAGCGCAGCGGCTCACGAGTTGGTGATGGTCATCGTTACCAGAAAGATCAGGTGGGCAGCTAATCTGTGCGCGATTTGAGATCTGAACCATTACATTCCTCGGTAGACTCTATCTGTTCTTCATGCAGCTCGTCCAAATTCCACTCATCCTCGTCTCGCGCGCGCCTGCGCTCAAGAACAAGCTGATGGGCAACGTCGTATTTTGGCTTGGACTTTACGCGGGCTTCCCGTTACTGTGCGTAGCGTATGTCGCTTATTGAGAAGATGGAAGATCCTCCGATACGAAAGAACATATCCAAACTCTGCCACCGCATCTCGGCGCCGTGTGTTGTAACCTAGATAGAGCTGAGCTAGTGCACCTGTATTACTTTCCATGTGTTTAGTAGCTCGCGTGGTACATTGAATATCGTCGATTTAGGTGATTCAAGTTTGCCGCTAGCTTTCTTTACTCTTCACTAAAGCTCCGGGTCCACACATAATGTAGTCACTTTGCTACATGTTACAGTCAGCTGATGGTGACAATGTCACCAGGTGTACAAGCCAGCAGACATATAACATATACAAGTGGGCTACTAATAAATTGGTTGCAATTTATACAGATGGGTTGATGAAAGCTAATGTCAATATAGACAGATCAGCCAATGGTGTATACATGTGAGGGAAGAATCTATGAATGGGCAGGAATAGCCCAGAACTCAGCCACTGCCTGAGATGGCAGAAATGACTCTTATTCACCTATGGATGGTAGGAATAGCCCAGAATGTTGAAGCAGGCTGTTAGAAACACAGGACTCATTGTCCTCCCTCTGGCTTGCAGGACATTATTTTCCTTTTCTTTTATTATTATCTCCTTATTATTCTATTCATTTATCTTTACTTTACTTTATTTTTTTGAGCCATCGTGACTATGTCACATGACTCATCACATGATGCAGCATCACATGATGTCATGCCTATGTCATGTGATGTGACACATCTTGTCACATTTGAGCTTACGCTTTTATTATGACACAGAACCCTTAGCCCAGGTTCTGGACCATGGACATGTGGCAATGGCATGTTGATCCCTGCCTTAGCCTAGGTGCCTCATGTATGGGACTAGACGCCTCATGCATGGGCCCAGCCTGCTTATTTATATCTTCATGACATCATAATGATGTCATGTACTATTATTGGTATCTTTAGGGTAGAGGGTTGGTAGGTACAGCCATCCTAGAGATGTATTTAAGTAGGGATGGCTGAAGATTGATCCCTTAGCTTTACAACTTGGTGTTCTTATCCAATGTTGCATATAAGTCTCTCCGATGACCAGGGTTAGGTTCTGGCATAGTGGGTGATGCCCCTTAACAGTTAGCTAGGTTCAGGCTTAAGGGAATAGGAGTTATGTGCACTCAATGCACACAGGTATAGCACCTGCTGAAATGCTAGTATTATGCGCCCGTCCAGTGCTATAAGTTAGGATAATGTTGCTGGTCCCACATAAAGCACTAGTGGGGGTTCCCTGTCACCTTGACAGTGGCATCTCAGATGATAGATGTTAAGAAGTGTTGAACATGGCCTTATGCGTCATATATTGTTCACCTCCTAAGTAATTATTTAGTTATTTACTATTATGGAAACTTGTCATATCCCGGACCCTCCGAGCGCAACCCCGAACCCCCACTTACAACTCCGGCACTCCGAGCGCAACCCCGAACCTCCACTTACAACTCCGGCACTCCGAGCGCAACT